>CM042262.1:3824383-3839383 GCA_023566225.1 Romanogobio albipinnatus | reverse complement strand
TGAGTGAGTGAGTGTGTGAGTGAGTGTGTGAGTGAGTGAGTGTGTGAGTGAGTGAGTGAGTGTGTGTGTGAGTGAGTGAGTGAGTGAGTGAGTGTGTGTGTGAGTGAGTGAGTGAGTGAGTGACTGTGTGTGTGTGTGTGTGAGTGAGTGAGTGAGTGAGTGAGTGAGTGAGTGAGTGAGTGAGTGTGTGAGTGAGTGAGTGAGTGTGTGAGTGAGTGAGTGTGTGAGTGTGTGAGTGAGTGAGTGAGTGAGTGAGTGAGTGAGTGAGTGTGTGAGTGAGTGAGTGTGTGAGTGTGTGAGTGAGTGAGTGAGTGAGTGAGTGAGTGAGTGAGTGAGTGAGTGAGTGAGTGTGTGAGTGAGTGAGTGAGTGAGTGAGTGAGTGAGTGAGTGAGTGAGTGAGTGAGTGAGTGAGTGAGTGAGTGAGTGAGTGAGTGAGTGAGTGAGTGAGTGTGTGAGTGAGTGAGTGTGTGTGTGAGTGAGTGGCGAAGACTTTTATATTGACTTGCTTTGGGGATTTTGTGGTGGGGCAACACCGTCTCACGACAATTTGTAACTATTTTAAATTGTCGCAAATTCATATGAATTTGTACGACCTACGATTTTTATACGAATCATACCAATTTATTTGAAATCGCACATTCGGTATTGAATTTTGGCAATCGTTTGTCAAATCAGTAGCACCTGTCTTACCACTGCTTAAAATCTGATGAATTTAGTAAGTAGGGTACAACATTTGACTTTATTGGCGTTTAAACCGCTTGATGGCACAAAAACCGTAGCACTTTTCTTAACAACCGCTTTTCAAGATGCACATGGAAATTGGTCGGACAGCAGCACAAAGTTGATTCCACACTATATGATCTAATATTTAATGTTTTTTTAATTTTGTAGGTGAGATTTTGAGATAAAGGTCTTGTTAATGATTTTCAGTTTTGTTCAAGGTAATTAAAGCAACAGTTTTTCAATAACGGACAAATATGTAAAATGGTATTTGGGGTGAAAGACGCAATAATTCACATGATAATAAACAGCGGCTGACTTTTCCATTTGTTGACATGACATGCTTAGATTCAGATGGGAAATATCATATTACACCTTAGAGATAATCACCATATTTTATCATATCATATAATAAAATATCCAATGTATTTGTTACAACTGCAAAGCTATATTAAATTATTATGGGATCTCATTCAATGTTTTCAGAATCTTTACTTTACAAATAATTTTGTTTCTGTATTTTTAAAAAGAATTTTATATTTATTGAATTAATTCTTTTATGTATCAAAATAAACAGAAAATAGTACAAACTGTGCTAATGTGATTGAACAAGTATTAACTTAGATATTATTAAAAACATATTATTTTGAAATATTAATACTGTGCGCCTTTTGCCCTGTGCTGGTTTTACCCGCCACTTTTATGATTTATTTTTAAAATCATAAGAGTGTTATCTGTTGCTCCATCAAATTTTCAATACAAATTTTTTTTTTTTTTTTGCTGAAATCATACACTATGGGAGTAAAAAGCACATTTTTCTTAAAGTGTGCCTTTAGCCCCGTTGAATTCCTTTACACTTACACACACACATCATTGTATTGACCATATTGAGAGGAAAACACAGCGTCTAGAAAAGTGTAAACTGTCTCCCACATGAGCACCACAGCGCAATCTATTAACCACGCGTCCAGATCTGCAACAGTCATGGGCTCTTCAACAGGGTTTCCCATTGCTGTGTGGGATATACAGTGTTTGTGAAAAGCATAAACTATTTTAGAGAATTCAGTTTTCTGTCTTCATTCCATATAATCTAAAACTAGACACAGCCGAGCGGCCGTCAGTCAGAGAGCTCAGCCGTGGAGGTTTACTGAAGAACATGTTCTTTAAGGCTGTGCAAACAAGGGCAAGCGCAAGTCGCAACACTTCACTCTGACACAAATTCCCAGGCAGAGCTATGAGACTTTCTGCTGGTTTCCCAAACAGACGGCCGTCTGGACGCACACGGCGAGCTCCCCTCGTTTACACACATCTGGGAGCATTTTATGAATAAGAATTGGACTTACAGCAATCGACTCCTTCTGTATACATGTTTGTGAATAAACTACCCTCGTAAAGTTGCCATATTAAATGCGTAGTTGAGTCAGATTAGGTTAGTTGTCTATGTGGTGGGGGTGAAATGAATGGGTACGGAGTGGTGTTTTATTTTTCATTGTAACGACCCCTACACACACCTAAATCAGTGCTGTGGGAATGGGCCGATAATATTAGCCTAACTGCAGGGGATTAAATATAGTGATGTGGCTCTGTGCTTGCCCGAGAAAAAAACGGATTTGTATTGTACTGATGACAGCTCATTAAAGCCAGTGAGAAACCTATTGAACAGTGCTCCATAACACTAAATTATATTAATCTAATTACACTCGGCCATAGAGCTCTCTCTCTCTCTCTCTCTCTCGCTCTCTCTCTCTCTCTCTCTCTCTCGCTCTCTCTCTCTCTCTCTCTCTCTCTCTCTCTCTCTCTCTCGGCCATAATCACTGGATATTTTACACGTTGAGAAACTCTACGCCCATTCCTCTGCTGCACATGTAAATAAAGACGCTAATTTTACATAGAGACTAGTGCAGTATTATTACATTAATAAACAAATAAATAAAACACAGAACAAATAATAAAAACTTCAAATAAACAAATTGAAGAAAAAGGGAAAATACACTTGCAAGGACGCTTAAAGTCCACTCGAAACAGCAATGCAACACAATGTACTTCTGTAATGTGGTGTGATGGAGAAAGTGGGCATGTTGTTATCAGCGATTACTTTATTTCACAGTTGTAGTAGTAATAACAGTAAATAATGCATGAATACATTAAACTAAACCAAACCCTAACTCTATAGTAAGTACATGTAGATAATTAAATATTACTCAGTACTTAACTACACTGTAACAGACACCCTAAGATAAAGAGTTACACTTTATTTTAAGGTGTCAATTATATATTTAAGTACTGAGTAATAATAATTAACATGTGCTTACTATTGGGTTGGGTTTGGTTTAGATGCATGTAATTATGCATAATTTACTGTTATTACTATACACTCTAAAAAATGTTTTAAGCAAACATTTAACCCAACCGCTGGATTAAAGGTCCCGTTCTTCGTGTTTTTTTGAAGCTTTGATTGTGTTTACAGTGTGCAATATAACATGTGTTCATGTTTCGCGTGTAAAAAAAAACAGTATTTTTCACACAATGTACTGATCTGTACACCGCTGTTTTCACTGTCCTAAAAACGGCTGATGACTTCCTTTATTCTATGAAGCCCCTCCTTCAGAAATACGTAACGAGTTCTGATTGTGCCAGCGGTTCCTGTGTTGTGATTGGACAGCAGCTTAGCGCACGTGGAAAGGTCACGCCTCTTAACGCCTCTTAATGATCTCTACAGCGTCCCTGGGAAAGCCAAACAAAGGTGATTTGACTCCGGGATGAAAATAACAGCGTCTCGACGACATGGCGACAAACACACTCAAACGCAACACTTCCTCTTCTCCACGTGGGACAGCAACAAGACCACGCCCCCTTTTTTCGCGTATTCTTGTGGGCGGAGGTTAGTCTGTTCTACTGACGTCATTTATGAAGGAAGTACCAGGATGTAGTCCAAGCCGGCCGTTCGCTGTAGGCTTTGAAAGGGAACTTCTGTTAAATAAAATATCTCGCTTGGCATTGAACTTTGAGCTTTATAATTTTACAGGTATTATTTATGCTCTAACAGCAACATTACACACTAACTAAAGTTTGAACAGTGGGATTGCGAAGAACGGGACCTTTAAAACAACCCCATTGCTGGGTTTGTCCATTTTCAACCCAACTTGGGTTGTTTTTAACCCAGTATTTTTTAGAGTGTAGTAACTACATGTAACGTGTACAGACTGTCCTCCAAAAAGGACCTTATTATGACCTTTATTTACGTTTTAAAGTCATGCAACCTCTAGCTGGCGTAAAAATAATCAAGTCACCAATCAAAATGCGTGTTCATTTAAATGCAATGTGTGGACATTTTATCACCATTTGTCAGATTTCCATTTAGCAAAAATCATTTTTTATTAACAACTACACCCAGCCCACCCCTAAACCTACCCAGTGATTTAAAGTGCATGTACACTTTATGAGCACATGCGTTCCCTGGGATCGAACCCACGATTGCATGATCACATGATCACATGATCACATGATGTTGTATTTTGCAATGCTCTGTCAATTATATGACGCAAATAAAAGGAATCAAAGCATTATAATGAAAGTGTCCTGTTGTCGATAGGGGCGCAACTTTACTAAACGCTCCTATGGGTCGTGTTTCAGTGACAAACGACCTATATAGGCGTATTGGTGGGAGGACATGTTGAACGTGTAACAAGGACACTGTAAAATAAAGTGTTACCAACTAAAGTGTAACCGACTATTATAACCTTTATTGATGTTAGCCAACATTAAATCAGCGAGTTAACTTTTGGAAAGATTGAAGGCTGTGTTAACATCAGCCAATCATGTGTGTGGCCTAATTTAGAGGGTCTGCGAAAGGGAAGGCAAAATAAAAGTCGATATTTCCCCGATTCCAATCACAAAGCATTTCGTTTCGGAAACAACTTGTCCTTATGTTTTCATGCAATTTTCATCACACAGTAAAAGGGGCTCTCCATGCGTTAAATCATATAATTATCTTTATATTTTAGAACGGGGTCATCTGATTGGGGGGGGGGGGGACTAGAAAACCCCACAATAACAATTTTGTAGTGTGGTCAATATTTGACACATTTGAGCCACGTCTACAATATCTGAATACCATCCCATTAGAAATCAAAACTGCAAAACAAAAACAAATCTGCACAATTTTAAACGAAACATTTGCAAATACTAATTGATCGTTTGGAAGTGATAAAACTATACAGTAGATACAGTGATGTGAACTCTTTCCCCACCGTTGCCAGAAATTTCCGAGACATTTTTCTCAAAATGTGTATTTGTTTATGAAACGTACCGACATTCAAGTGTTGATAAAAAAAGAATGCATTAAGCTAGAATAGAAAAAAAAGCAGCGGCTTTTATTGCATATTGCATGTTCAGATATTCATACAACAAAATGTTCTGGGGGCCATGACAATTTTGTGAAAATTATTAAAAATGCTGGTGGTGGCTGGCAACTTTGAAGAAGAAAAAAAATGCAGGTTAGGGTTAAAGAGTTAAACATTTGGATTTTGGAAACTTTGTGGTTGTGACAAATGATGTTCATAGTACGCCTGTGGTTACTCTGATAGGACGTCTGTGGGTGTGAAAAACCATCAGAACACCAGCTGATTGAAACACATCTGATGTTTAACTGAAGCAATGACATTTAGACATGTTTAAGCGAGGCTTAAGTGTGCTTTTAGAAGGGGGGCACTTGAAAAAACAAGAGCGGTTCGACGAGATGGGGAAGAAACGGACGGAGAACTGACTGAACTCCAGAAATCATGGCTTTTGTAATTGCATGACATGTGGAATGTGCTAATGCCGTGATCGCAGCTCAAGCCTGTAAATCACTGACATGCTGGCCTCTGGGCAAACGCGTGTCTGAGAAACTGTAGGCCACATGTTCACGTTTCCACACGTCTACCCGTGTCAATAATTCACCTCATGGGTAAATCTCACGCGGAACGGTGCGGGTCATGTTGCACCCCAAAATCAAAAGAAAATGAAGCCTCGATCTTAAGGTTTTATTGCATCAGGTATATTTATAAAATGTTCACTCGACTTACATTTTTTAGATTTCTTTTTGCTTTGACTCAGTTAAGTTTTATTTACTTAATCTACTAAATATTTTCAACTTAAAATGTTTAGTTGACAATTGACTTATTTCAAGTAGCCTGGACTTGCAAAGTTTAGTTGAAATACGATAACTTACATTTTCAAGTTATCTGTACTAAAATTTCTGTTCATTGAACTTAATTTGGCATATTTTCTCAACTTGCATTAGCACATTCAACCAAATAAATAACAGATTTTTCCATTTTATTGTCACTTACAAATCAATAAATGTTAAGGACAACAGTCACATATTCAAAGGATTGCCATGGAAAAAAAATCTAGCTAACACTTCTCTTAGTAGAAATGCAATCACAATTCTGAATATTTGCAAACTAAAAACGAAATTATACAAAATATTTCCTCAAATATAAACCTGTCAAATAAAATGGTATTACATTTGCATAAAGTGTAAAGGTGAACATTTATTTGAATGCATGGAAAATGTATCCATGTAGGAAAAAAACTTAAAGTTCACACAAAAATGAAAATATCAACTGGATAAGCAGCAGCCCAATGTGATCTATACTGGGAAAAAAAGTTACCTGGTTGCCTTAAAATTTTGAGTTCATTGAAATAAAACATTTGAGTTAATACAATGAACATTTGAGAATTGACATCACCCTTTATTCAACTATTCAAATATTTTGTAAGCATATTGCGTAATTGTGTGTTTTATTAATAATAATGCAGTGAACCATGCCAAATTGTGCCATTTTCATTATTTTTTTAATCATTTTTTTTATTTATTTGGTTCAGATACAATAACATTTAGAGTTTCTATTTATTAAACCAATTTCCTTCATTGTATTAACTCAAAATTTTAATTTCAATGAACTAAAAATATTAAGGCAAGCAGGTTACTTACTTTTTTAAGTTAAACCAACAATATTTTTTTACAGTGTAGAAACGTTGATACTGTAAACAATACATGGATGATTAGTTCATATATGTCATTTTACAAGTTACTACACCAATGTGAACGGATATTAACTGACCAGATTTGAAGGATTAAATCATCTTCCGATAAACTCTCCTGCATGGCCGATTCGCGTGATCTCGCGATGACCAATGAGAACTTAACCTTGCTTAGCATACTTACTCATGTTTTTAAGTTGAGGCGACATATACTCTAGTTAAGTCAATTTACAGACTAGTTGAGACAGTGAAAACTTAACATGTTAAGTTGAATTAACAAATTCAGAAACTGCAAGTTGTATCAACTTAGAAAATTACATTGAGAAAACTAAAAATGCGTAATCACCCTTCATATTCCCTATATTTTTAACTGCACTTCTTTTAGAGAATCTCTTGAAAATACTTACCTACAAATGTTATTTCTTCTCTTATATCCCTCGACAGGTTTTGGCATTCACCCTCATGTAGATGCGCATATTCGGCTCTGATATATATGTATGTACAACATTTAGAAACGCCAGTGCATTGTCTCACTGGTATAGTTGTTTGTATATCTGCCAAACTGCTATAAATGTACTTATTTTTATTTATTTTCGCCCTAACTGAGGCGTGAGTGTGTTTGTCATTAGTTTCGTGTCGTGAGCTAGTCTAGAGGCACAGATGGGACATGAATTCAAAATTTATGATCTGTGTGTAACCCTCCTTCAACGCGCTTATCTACAGGAAATGCTACAAGCACTTTTGTTGTTATTTCTGACAGAGTCAAACCGAGCAGTTGCCCGTGTCACCAGGGGGTTGAGCGCTACCAAAAAACACGGCTCTAATGAAGCACCTTTCTGCATGGCTGTGTGTGCGCTTGTACCGAACACCATGTCTGAGAGAAATAAAGTGAAGCTCGCCTTCTCACACACAGCTACTCCCCAGGTACATCTGCAGAAGTCCCCCAGCCCCGTGTCATTTCCTGCGCGAGCATGTGTGTTGAAGAGACACTCGCTACCAGACGCTCCTTGATGTTTCCTTCCAGTCAATAAATTAAACTCCGGCCCTTATTTTGCTAGCCGACAGCGCGCTGTTCCCATTGCTGGAGAGCGGTGTGGAGACCTGTTACAACACCTCAGCCCTGCGCTTTTAGCTTTAATAATCTCCAGCTGTCAGGGACAACCTTCCCTGCCACTTCTGGTTAAAACTTGTCTCCTAGGCATGAAATAATTAAAGGTGCCAGGTAGAAGCCCGAGCACAGCAGCAGGTAGAGGTGAGCAGAGACAGAGTCAGGGACTTTATTAGATAAATAGCCCTTGAAATGGAAAGTGTGAACAAAGATAGAAGTGCGATTTTCCATGGCCCACACCCTGTCCTTCTCACTGAGGGTCCCTAGGTAGTGCTCAAGGGGACAGATTGGAAGACCTTGTCTGTCAATTGTTCTGACAAGGGAAAAATATCCAGCACCAACTTTCCTCAAATGCGACCTACGCTGAGTTTGTGGATAAGGGTTTGGAGAGCGCCGGAAAAACGAGTGGTGTATGGCGCAATTTTAATTGCTTTGTGTTTGGACAACGACACTGATTTTAGGACACTGTCTTTGACAGGGCAGTTTGATATTAAAACCCACAGGCAAAAGGGCGGATGGGCGCTTCAGGGTGTTTCAATCTGGTTATCAGTCATTCACAGATGCTTTTATCCAATGTGAATTGCAATACACTGAATGCAGGCGTAACCCCAGCGCCGATCCTACACTTCTTCCAAAACTTTGTGAAGGGGCCCATCAGTGCATTGACAGCTAAATAAATGTTTTAACCTCTTAAGCTCTGGGAACATTTTTGGGGTTTCCGCCTGGATTTGGTCGACCCAAATTGAAAAGCTTCCCATACACACACACACACACACACACACACACACACACACACACACACACACACACACACACACACACACACACACACACACACACACACACACACACACACACACACACACACACACACACACACAGTGTCACTAAACACACAATACTGGTGTCATTTTACTGGAAACCCTTTGAAGTTTCATAAACCACTGCTAAAAGTGATAAACATGTGAGTATATGTTGTCTGAGCTGTAATAACCATCCAAAAAAAGAGACACTTTTTGATTTTTTTGGTTATAAATGGAATAAAACTTGTATACATGACATCCAGAAAAAAATCTTTTTTCCAGTATTTTCTGTAATCTAGTGGAAACAGCCCAAACTGTCTGCAGGGTGCTAGAGCACACAGGACCTGAGTTACACACTTTCAAATATGAATTTATAACCAAAAAAATAAAAATAAACGTCTCTTTTTTGGATGGTTATTACAGCTCAGACAACATATACTCACATGTTTATCACTTTTAGCAGTGGTTTATGAAACTTCAAAGGGTTTCCAGTAAAATTACACCAGTATTGTGTATTTAGAGACACTGTGTGTGTGTGTGTGTGTGTGTGTGTGTGTGTGTGTGTGTGTGTGTGTGTGTGTGTGTGTGTGTGTGTGTGTGTGTGTGTGTGTGTGTGTGTGTGTGTGTGTGTGTGTGTGTGTGTGTGTGTGTGTGTGTGTGTGTGTGTGTGTGTGTGTGTGTGTGTGTGTGTGTGTTCTTGTAAACCATACAGAGTGAGGACATTCACGCGTTTTTTACCTACAGTGTGAGGACAATTTTGCAAAGTGAGGACATTTTGGGCTGTCCTCACTTTGCTAAAGCCAAAAATGCCTGAATAGGCTTCCTGGGGGGTCCCTGATGCTCTGCTGTAAAGTCCTCACTTTTGATCCACAATGAGTTTTGTTCCCGCTGAACTTCACACACATTTTCTCTAGAGTGCCCTCTCTGGCAGAAATCGGTACTTCATGTAAAAATGTTCAGGCGCGCCCTCTCTGGCAGAAATCGGTACTTCATGTAAAATGCTCAGGTGCCTCCAAATGGCCAGTACTGGTACTGCAGTGCATCAGGCTTTTACACTGTTCCCTACTGCAGAGAAATATTATTTTGCTATGCAGCAAAAAAGATGCACAAATCCCCAAGGTGGGCAGGGAGAAGTTACATTTACTTAGGTAACCTTTTGAATAGGCTTCTTCTAAGTGCCCATGCCCATTTATTCCTCCATGCTTTTTAATTCTACTTGAGTAATATTTTGAAGTTACTATACTCAATGTAAAAAATAAAGACCAAATGCCCCATTGACATCAGTGAATAGAAATCAGTATTTTGATTACAACCTAATGTAACTTGTAATGTTTACTAGGATGTGAGAGGCAGTGCACTATAAACATGTAGTTTCCAGAATGTTAAAGAATAAAGTTATTAATAATAATGATTAATATATAAGTTAACATTAAATACATGCATTTTACTAATAATGTCCTGCTTCCACATTCCTGCTATAAGTGATCTACTTTTATCAACATCTTAAAGTCTGTAGACCAATTGGATTAATTTGTGAATAATTCAAGGAAAAGTCAAGAAGATGATTTCAATATAGTGCACTTGCAGAAGCCAGTGAACATAGTCAGAATGACTGGTGCAGTCCCAAAGGCAGAAGAGCTTGCATTGTCTGAGGCATCTATTGAACAAAAGTGATAAACTACTCAATTAAGAAATTCTTTTTCTCTTCATAATATAGGAGAATGAGTCAAATTCTAGTTGTTGTAATTAATGTCTTAAATTTGTGCAATATTGAATCTGAGGTAAATCTATAATGCTGCGTTCACACCGAACACGAATAGAGTGTCTAGCGCGAATGATTTCAATGTTAAGTCAATGGAAAGTCACGATGATGTTTTGTTTTGGGAGTGATATGCAATGCTGTAATTGATCCACTTGATCCACTTCCCTCATATACTGCTAACTCTCCTACCTCACATCTGCCTTCACTTTGTTATTTGCACTACCGACTGTTTATTACAGTAAAAACTGTTTACATATGCATTCTGCACCACCATATCTTAACTGGATTATGCTCATTTGCACTGCCGACTGTATTTACAGTACCAACTGTTTACATTTGCATTTTGCACCGTACTTCTAACTGTAATATGCAACCACTTTCCACTGCACTTTTACACTTTCTTTCGGATAGCTCTGTCCATAATTTATTGCACTACCTTAATCCACTGCTATATTCCTCATCTTAGCCTAACATATTATTGTATACCTCTATCTGTAAAATTCTGTTTAAAGTAATAGCCATCTGTATATTTATTCACTGTACATATTCACCTGTAATTCAGTTCTGTTTATAGTAATAACCGTCTCTCTATTTATACATATTTATATATATTCAGTACATATCCATGTCCTGCACTTACGCAACCACTGTATATCCTGCACTTGCTGCTATTGCACTTCTGGTTAGACCTAAACTGCATTTCGTTGCCTTGCACTTGTGTAATGACAATAAAGTTGAATCTAATCTAATCTAAATTGAAGAAATGATAAGATTAGATATTGTAATTAAGAATTTGTTAGATTTGCAATCATAAGAGACAAAGAAGCACCTTAACGCAGTCTAGGGGTTGAACTTGCAATAGACATGCTCCATAACATTAGCTGCATCAAACAGAAGATGTGCAAGACTATTAACTAATTCAAAATTAATTCAAAAGCCATAACCACAATGACATTTAACTTAACAATTAGTTAATAGTCATGTGCCTCAACAAGTAAAGTCATCACATGATGATGCCTCACATGATGATGCCTTTGCAAATTGTTATCTAGTGATTAATTAAAGCAGACAACTGGGAGTTGAAATGCATGGCTTTGACCCACTGTGGTAATTAATGCATTAATTTACATTATTAGTTAATATACTATGTTATTAGTGAATTAATGATGTCATATTTAATTAATAGCAATTAATATATTACTTAATCTATTAATCATGCAGAATCTTTATTAGTTGCTGATGCAGTAATCATTAATAAATCATTAATAAATGTTAGTTTTTCATTAGTCATACATTAACTCATGATTATGTGTGCATTAGTTAAAGGAACACTCCACCGTTTTTAGAAATAGGGCTTATTCAACTTCTTCCCTACATTTAGATATGTGGGCAAATGCAATTTTGTGTCAGTGCATGCATTGTTTTAGTTTGGCAGGGTCGCCGCTAGCTTAGCTTAGCATAATGGATGGAATCCTATGTTGCCAGATAGCATGTTCAGAGTAAAAGTGATCCAAACCCCCCCCCCTCACCTAATTACTTCTTGTGGCCTGCATATTCACAACGAGCACAGATAGCGATGCAGATTAAGACTAGGCGATTTCCTAGGCGCAGATATCACGCAACACATGAAATCCCACAACCTGCGTGAATAGGGGACTTCATGTGTTGCAGGAATGAATGCGCAAAAACACATAGGCTATACATCAGTCCTCCTCAACAGGCTAATTGTTAATACACAGAGCTTTACTGTAATCACGTCAACTTCGAACATTGATGGGTTATTTATGTATATATATATATATAGGTGATAACTGGCAAAACTTCAGACGACACGCGCAGACGTCACGGAGCTTCTCAGGCGAGTTATATGGTGACGTTAGTGTAACGCTTCTTATCATACGTGATTGGTCACGGCTTCTGCTCACGGCTATGTACACGACGATCGACACGACTGATTGCTTAGTTAGCAAAGTAAATGCATAAACCACACCCCATAGAGTTGTGCTTTTTGTGCATTCACGCGTTTCAAGCGAATTTGCGTCTGATGCCTGAGTTGAAAAATCTGAACTTTGGTGTCAATTAGCCAAATAACCAATCAGGAGCCTGCTTGCTGCTGTCACGTGGTAAAGTGACAAAGAAACCCTGCATAAATTAAAAATACTGTTATTTGCTGCCTCAGATGTCTCTGTAGTGGTTAAACATGACATATGATTCGTCTTTTGTACATCTAATGGGCAATCTTTGGTCTAATGAATCTATTGTTTAGATGAATCCATTTTGAATCCATTTTAGAAAACTAATAAGGGTATCAATATTTTTAAATGTAATTATATGAATACAGTTAGGCTATTTTGGTCATGCCCCCTCTGTTTCTTCTGTCATCACAGCACCACTGTGATGTACCAACTACCAACCATTTAAAACAAATCTACACGTGATGCACTGTTTAAAGTTGTCCTACCTTTTCTGGAAGAACCAGAATCTAGAATGTGGATGTAAGCAGTTGATCTGACCCTGGCTGAGCTCCTCTCCTCCTCTGCCTGCTCTGGCATAAAACAGTTTTAGAAAGACTGAAGAAAAACTTGTTGATTTTTAACATTAGCCATACTGCACTGTGTAGCAACTTACATGCTGAAAATCACTCTTAAACTCTTTTTCTTCATTGTGACAGTTTTCATCCCAGACTTCACTAATGTTTGTCCCACTAAATGCGTTCATACTTATTTTTTCAGTCGATGACGATGTTAAGCGGTAGCTTAATAGTTTTTCCTCGCACAGATCTGCATGCTCCTTCACTGACACTGAGCACATGCGAGAGGGGAGGGGGAGGGGGAGGGGAGAGCAGATCTGCATGCATGCTCTTTCACTGACACTGAGCATCTTACCTGCGAGAGGGAGCGGGGAAGGGGCAGCAGTAACTGACAACAGATTCTTCTCCTTTCCTAACCCTTTCTCGATTTTCATGTCAAGAGCTGAGTTACAAGTTACGTACATATATATATATATATATATAATATAAACAGAAAAATACAGTAGTTTAAACGTACACAAGATGTTTTACATTTACATATGATCAAATACTTTTGCTGGTAAAAAAACAGCTCACTAAATGAAAATGTGTCCAATAATATATATTTAATAAAAAATGTTTTTTTGACCCTTCAGCAGAAACTATCTCATCCTAACCTCCTTTTGAGAGGGAATACAGCTCTGCTGGGGATGGGGGGAGGGGCAGCAGTTACTGACAACAGATTCTTCTCCTGCAGTATCAGTATATGTGGCATACACATCACTTCTACAATTGAGCTAATTAATACAACAAATACATGTCACAACACCAGGGTTTATGATGCAACACCAGACCACACAACAGCAGCAGAGCCTACACAAAACTATATACAACCACAACACAGGCCAAATGTGCTGTCTGTGGCCTCCAAGAAGGCCTTTAAAGTACTTGTACATGTCCCTACAGCTGAATGGAGGGCTTGTGTCCAGTGTCTTTTGGGTTGCTGTTTGGCCTCACAAGGGACTAGAGGGCTGAAACTTGTGCAAGTGAAGGTCTATGTTAGGCTGATGTCTGGTGTAAAATTCTGTCTTGTGAAGAGGCCCTTTTAAAGCAGACCTCAACAAAAATTTAAGACCAGTTGAAAAACTGCATTGTGCACTGTTGGATCTAAAGGAGGTTCTAACCAGAGCTTCAAAATGCAATAAGAAAAAAGAAGAAAAAAAAGAAATGGGAGTGAAAAAATACATTTTTAGTAAGCAATTTATTGAAAACAACAATTAAACTGAAATTCGGCTGAAATTCTGTTCTTCGGCTGATCAAAAGTTTAAGACCATAGCCCTAAAAAACCTGAAACCCCTCTCAAAACAGAAACAACACTTTCAAAAAGGACTCTGTAATGAGTAGAAACAACAGTCCATCATTACTTTAAGAACTGAAGGTCATTAAGTCCAGAAAATTGCAAAAACTTTAAATTTATGCAAGTGCAGTCACAAAAACCATCAAGCACAAAACTGGCTCACATGAGGACCAGCCCAGGAAAGAAAGACCAAGAGTCACCTCTGCTGCAGAGGATCAGCTCATCTGAGTCCCCAGCCTCAGAAATCACAAGTGAACAGCTCCTGAGATTAGAGCTCAGATAATGCCACACTGAGTTCTAGTTGCAGACACATCTCTACATCAACTGTTCAGAGGAGACTGCGCAAATCAGACTGCTAATGAACAACTACTAAGGAAAGACAAGAAGCAGAGATTTGTTTTGGCCAAGAAACACAAGAAATGGACATTAGACCAGTGGAAATCTG
Source organism: Romanogobio albipinnatus (assembly GCA_023566225.1). Lineage (NCBI taxonomy): Eukaryota > Metazoa > Chordata > Actinopteri > Cypriniformes > Gobionidae > Romanogobio > Romanogobio albipinnatus. The sequence goes on along the minus strand of CM042262.1, from coordinate 3,824,649 downwards.
TGCTTTGGTCTGATGAGTCCAAATTTGAAATCTTTAAAGATGAACGAATGGTCTCTACATGCACCGTGAAGCATGGAGGAGGAAGTCTGAAGGTGTGGGGATGCTTTGCTGACGACACTGTCGGAGATTTATTCAAAGTATTAAAGTATTATTCTAGAAAAATAATAAGTATTGCAAATAATATTACATAAATGTAAGATTTTAATAGTATATAAATATGAAATAAGTGTGCTTGATCATGCCTCTTTGGTGCTTCCTCGGGGCCA
>CM042262.1:3719383-3819383 GCA_023566225.1 Romanogobio albipinnatus | reverse complement strand
AGTCCAAAATGTAATCCATAACATGTTACAAGACAACATCACTGCCCACGTTCGAGGGGATGAGATGATATGTAAATATGGAGATTCACTGTTTGCTCGAAAAGGACGTGAACAATCTCAACATCGCTATATTGCACAGAAACTGAGGGAACTGGGTCGCTTTGTCTTGGCAGCTAAGAAAATTGACCAAAAAATTGGAGGACTCAAAGACTTGTGTGATCCAACCAAATTTAACTTGGCAATAGCAGCAGCTAGAAAAGTGTCACACTTCAACTCAGACAAGACCGAGTACGGAAAACCTTCAACCGCAGTGAAAATAGGCTTTTCACTCAAAGCAGCAACTGAGACCTGGATCGCTCATTGTATGATGGTGTCAGATCTTGTTGCTGAAAAAAAGACTAAGAAGTTTAAGGAGCTTCTCGACAAAATGTGGTCAAACTATGTTGCAACAAATGCCCACAGTTCCATGGAACAAAACAAATGGAACAAAGATGAAAGTGTTCCTTTAACTAAAGACATTCTTGCGTTGCAGAATCATCTGAGGGCTATAGAAGATAAAGCAAAGGCTGATCTTAAACAGACTGTAACAGTGGCTGCATACAGAAGACTCAGTGAAAGTCTTCTGGCTCAAGTCATAGTGTTCAACAAGAAACGTGAGGGGGAAGCATCAAGGATAACGCTAGAGATGTTCCAGAAAGCTGATTCTGGCCAAGTCAACAAGGACATTTATGAGACGCTATCTCCTGTGGAGAAAATGTTGAGTCACAGGCTAACTAGGATGGTAACCAGAGGAAAAAGAGGTCGGAAAGTACCTGTTCTGTTTCTTGACCGCACTAAAGCTTCCATCGATTTCATGATTGCGCTCAGGGACAAAGTTGGTGTTCTTGAGGACAATCCATTTTTGTTTGCAAACATTGGCACCAAAACAAATATTCGTGGCTGTGACTGTTTGAGAAAATTTTCAATTGAATGTAAAGTGGATAATCCACAACTGCTCAGATCCACCAACCTGCGAAAGCATGTGGCTACATTGTGCCAGCTGCTGGACCTCTCCAACCAAGAGCTTGAGCAGGTGGCGAAGTTTATGGGACATGACATCAGGGTACACTGTAACTACTACAGGCAGACTGATAAAACCTTCCAAGTAGCTAAAGTTGGAAAGCTTCTATTTGCAATGGAAGGTGGAGCCGAAGCACTTAAAGGAAACAATCTTCAGACCCTGGATTCAGCAGTCTATGGTCTGCACTGTTAAAAAAATAAAATAATTCATGTCTCCATAAGCATCATATGACTTCTAACTACTTTTCTTTTTTTTTTACAGCCCAAACAGAGATTCGATCAAGGAGCGAAGAGGAGTGCCAATCCGGTATGTAACCGCGTCTATGTTGTGCAATACTGTGTGCAATACTAGTTAACTGTAACACATAACACGAGATAGGCACTTTCTCTAAACTATAAGTGGATTAATATACTTCTTCCATTAAGTGCAACAACTTTAAGATAATGTTTAAAGTGGGCACTCCAAATAAGTAACATGAATATGTATTTGTCTTCAGTGTCTGAACACTCTGACAGAGAGGACCACGAAGAGGAACGCATGCTAGACCAGCCCTCCAAGGTTAAACCACACCGAAAGAGACCCAAAGGCACTGATGGTATGATTACTTTAGTTAACTTTATTCATTTTAATTAGTACTAGTACTTAATACTGGGTTTAGTCCAGGTTTAGACTTGTTCCTGCTCACTGCTCTTTGTGACTAAAGTTTTCAGATGTTATTATAAATGTATTTTTATTATTCTGCCTCTGTCTGGAGCTTTTAGGTTGGAACTGAACATTTTAATGAAGTTTATTATGTGTCTTTGTCTTCAGAGTTAGATGGTGCTGATGGAGATGAAGAGGAACGCATGCTAGACCAGCCCTCCAAGGTTAAACCACACCGAAAGAGACCCAAAGACACTGATGGTATGATTACTTTAGTTAACTTTATTCATTTTAATTAGTACTAGTACTTAATACTGGGTTTAGTCCAGGTTTAGACTTGTTCCTGCTCACTGCTCTTTGTGACTAAAGTTTTCAGATGTTATTATAAATGTATTTTTATTATTCTGCCTCTGTCTGGAGCTTTTAGGTTGGAACTGAACATTTTAATGAAGTTTATTATGTGTCTTTGTCTTCAGAGTTAGATGGTGCTGATGGAGATGAAGAGGAACGCATGCTAGACCAGCCCTCCAAGGTTAAACCTCACCGAAAGAGACCCAAAGGCACTGATGGTATGATTACTTTAGTTAACTTTATTCATTTTAATTAGTACTAGTACTTAATACTGGGTTTAGTCCAGGATTAGACTTGTTCCTGCTCACTGCTCTTTGTGACTAAAGTTTTCAGATGTTATTATAAATGTATTTTTATTAGGGATGCACGATATATCGGCAACATATCGTTATCGGCCGATAAATGATTATTTTTGATGTTATCGGTCTAATACGAAAATTTGAGCGATATATTCAAGCCGATAGATCATGTGTTATTTCCTTCAGCTGAGACAGACGCGCTGTCCACCATGATGGGTTTGAATTGCTCTAAATATGTTTGGAATCACTTCGAAAAGGAAAATACAGTTATGTGCAACATGTGCAGCGCAAGTCTAATATAATCTACATAAAATGATAATGAGAATAGAATATGGCTGTGAAAGAGCGTGTGTTTCAGGGTGTTTGCTGAGGGAAGAGCGCCCACGGAGTTACACCTGACAAGCACAGTCAAGTTCGCTTTTGCATTCACAGCCTTTTGTGCCATTGTAAGTTGTAATATTATATTTATTATGCTGTGTATATAATCTCATATAGGATGCATTTGGTTGAGTTAATTAACGATGCAGTAAAGCACTTCCTTGTACCGGTCTTTAGCTTCAGCACGCATTTCACACAGAAATGCACAGCATTAATAACTACTGGGACTGTCCTATACATAACACTGTGATGAGAATATTTCTGTTATAAAACGTTGTGAATTCTCTGGGTTTAGTTGTGTTTCAGCGCTGTTGTGGGAAGCGTCCACAACGCATTCTGACCAGCATCATTTTAAGCATATGTAAGTCGTAATATTAAGTTTTTGTAGTATAATCATCTGATTAATGTCATATAGGATGTGTTTGGTTAAGTCAGTAACCCGCAGTGCTTCACTGTACCGGTGATCATCTCCAGCTTCAGCTCTCAAACAGGGGAAGAGCATCCACAGGAGTTACAGGTCTTCACCTATGCGTGATTTTGTGCTAATATAAGTTGTAATATTATATTTATTTTGTATAAATATCTGATTGTTCTCATATATGATGCGTTTAGTTGTTAATTAACCTTCTAAGCGCTTCAGTTTACGGTTGTTCGTTCATTCTCTCCAGCTTCAGCTCTCAAACAGCAGCATTATTTATTAGACTAGACTAATATTAAAGATGTTTACTATTACTGTAATATTAAACATGTATTTTTCAAAAACACAGAAGCGTTATTTTTAATAACTAGCACTTTTATTGTTCTCGTATCATTTCCATCAACAATACGGTTTGATTAAAACCATTTCCTTATTGTGTGTGCGGAGGCTATTTCATGCACTTGCATTCTGATTCTTTATTATGCAGCCTCAGTAATGCTGTCCAATAACTGTTTGCATTATTTAGGTATATTATTTTTATTTTTTAGGCAATATAATTTTTGGTAACATTTTACAAATAAGGTCTCATTTGTTAATGCATTAACTAACACGAACAAACAGAGAGCAATAACCTTTGTTAATGTTAGTAATAAATGTTTGTGTTTATTAGCAGTGCATTCACAGTGCAGAGCTAATGCTAACACACACAACTTTGGGTCTGAATATGTTGAGATTAACATGAACTAAGATGAATAAATCCTGTTGAAGTATTGTTCATTCATTGTTGGTTAACTAATACTAACAAAAATTAAACCTTATTGTAAAGTGTTAAAAAATTTTTTTAAATATAAAGTAAGTTGGCCATAGGAGTGTAAAATTAATGTGAAGCGGTAAGGAATCTCACACTGGGTCTAATAGGTTTGATTTATGTTGAAGTGTTTGGGACATTAGGGCTTTTAATGGTGAGCCTTTTGTTTTTGTAATCAGGCTCTCAGAGTTTATTAAAATTTGTATTTAGATTTATCGGCCAATATATCGGTTATCGGCTTTCAAATATAAAGAATTATCGGTTATCGGTATCGGCCAAAATGTTCATATCGGTGCATCCCTAATTTTTATTATTCTGCCTCTGTCTGGAGCTTTTAGGTTGGAACTGAACATTTTAATGAAGTTTATTATGTGTCTTTGTCTTCAGAGTTAGATGGTGCTGATGGAGATGAAGAGGAACGCATGCTAGACCAGCCCTCCAAGGTTAAACCTCACCGAAAGAGACCCAAAGACACTGATGGTATGATCTTGAAACTAGGGCTGCTGTTGTCTATTTTTTTTTCTTTACCTTTGCTTAGTTCTGGCTAGGGGTGCACCGATCCGACTTTTTCAGTCCGAATAACCGATACCGATGCCTGGGCTTTGTGTATCTGTCGATACCCGATACCGATCCGATACTATTGTTGAATTAATAATAAACTGTACATCTTCCACCTTATACCTTCCTTGAAGAGAATAAAGGCACCAGACTTTACTAACTAAACATTACTAAGACTAAATAACAGATGTGTGTAAAGTGTTGAATTCTTATTTATTTAAAAAGCAATTGTGCATTCAAATCTAAAATAGACTGTAATCAAACTTCTTTAAATAAATCAAATGTAGCAGTGGAAACAAAAAACAGTCAAACATACAATAGTGATCTGACAGTTACCAAACATTTTTTACACTACAGATAATTGTTTTGGTATATAATCATATCAATATTAAAAAGTAGCATTACAAATTAACAAATAGTCTTAATTTTCTGCCATATGCAATTTAATAAAAATGATCAGCTAGCTAATAACTTTGTTCTGGTTTCACCTCACTCCAGTCTAAATGATTGTAGGCTATTTATTTGACTACACATTGTCAACAGAAATAAGCTGAAATACTGTTGATAATTAACAATCATTCTTACCCACTCTTGCTAAATTGTGTAAGCACACTTGTGTTCTCATTTCAGATGCGTTCTGAGTAAATTAATAAACTGATTCATGAGTTCAGTGTTGGACAGATCAGTTGTTCTGACCAGTCGTTAAAATGATTCGGTTCAAAGGAGTCATTAGGTGGCGAATCGGACATTAGCAGACGCGTTGTGTGCGAATCCCGTCTGTTAGAACATCGAGAAACACACAGAAAACACTTCATAACTGAGTATAATTTGTCTCCCGTTTATTGAAAGTATGCTTTATGTCAGCTGGTCAGAGAAGAGGCAATGTTTTTTGAGCGCAATTCACACCCAGCGGTAATTCAAGGACAAAATTGTCCGAATGAGTCACGTGCAACATGGTTTCGGTCTTCCGACCTTTTGATTTGGATTAATATGTGAAATATGAGAGAGCTAACACTGATTATTTTGAAGACCCAGAGTGTGTGTGCGGGGAGGAGCTCTGATCGTTCTCTCTGTCTCTCAGTCTCAAGCGCAGCATCTGTTCTACATCACTCGTAAATCACAATAACTCATCAAATTAGTCTTTGGTGGCCGTCAAAAAATGTTCAATGCAGGAAAAACCCTGACTTTGCAGTAATTTCACCTCCCCTTTTTTAAGTTACTTTGCAGACGTTGCAAACAGCGATGAACTAGTTGGCGTGGCAAGCGTGTAATATCTCCTCCACACTGGACTCTCTGGCTCGCTCCGTGTTGCTTCTAGCATGTGACACACGTGAAGCTGACGAATGACGCAGGTTCTGCTGCGACGAAAAAAAAAACACCTGGATCGGCTTGTGGATCTGTTCATTTTTCCGATCCAGCTATTTTGTCAGTATCGCGGCCGATATCCGATCCTAATATCGGATCGGTGCACCCCTAGTTCTGGCTCCAAGGGATTGAAACAGCTAAGCATTTGCTTGTTTGTTTCTTAAATATGGAGGTAAAGTGGAGTAACTGGTAATATTTACTTCTATTGCACATTTAAGACTGCAAAATGTGCCTATTTTTTTATTATTAATTAGAGATCATGGCAAGGGCTTTGGATACGTTAGCTATAACAGCACAGTTTACACACAATAACACATTTTGGTTAGTAAACTAAAAATACCTATTCATATTATCCTTAGTATTTTATATTTGGAACATATATCAATGTTACGTATAATCAATGAAAGCATACCTCATGATAGATTTCTTTGATACTGTTATCATCAAAGTTAGCCTTATTTCAGTTACAAATAATTTAGACCCTGGACATCATAATGTTTCTACAGGGGTGTATACAAATAAGTCTAGTCCAATATTTGACATTGAGAGACTGAAATGTAAGAGATTTGTGTAAATATGATGTTTAACTTCAATTATACCTTGGTCTGGGTGAATACTCGATTCTGATTGGCTGCAGGGTGTCCATTAAAAAGTGATAATGTACACCTAGGAAAGGCGTCCCGTCAGTTTGCCTGATGACAGTTCTAAATGATTGCGCTGGCTTAAACTCATTGATCAACTGCTGCGGTCGGGTCGCTGTGGCCACGTTGCTTGGCAACGCCTGTATACGGGAGATATTAAATAGTGCGCTCGACTTAATAATAAATAAAAACCCTCCGATTTTTACTCTAAAACACATTAAAGTTTTATTAATTGATTAAATATTTCTTTCTTTAGTAAGTGACCATGTTATAAGCGGGTTAATGCCCTTCGAGGTGTCCATTGTCTCCGCTGCGCGTCGGACGGTTCACGCCTCGCCGTCGTCCATTCATACCTGATAATGGACACCTCGAAGGGCATTAACCCTTACTTAATCACTCCTTTTTCAGATGCTCAAAAACACACCAAGAGACCATGGAGTGAGGAGGAAAAGAGTGCAGTGGAGAGAAGGATGGGCAAATTGATAGCTGTGAGACGAGTGCCTGGGAAAGAAGCCTGCATGTTGTGCATCACACACGAGTCCCCAGCACTGAAGAACCGCACCTGGAAGGATGTCAAGTATTATGTTTACAATGAGATAATTAAAGTCAAGAGAAGGCTGTTTCAGAATGTTTAAGGATGCTGCTAAAGTTTGTCGTGGCTTCAGAGAGGAGGAGAAGTTTGATTTTCTGCTGCGGTTCTGTCAGTGTTCGGGTTAGTTCACATTTAGATCAGTTAGTTGTAGGATGTTGTTCATTCACCCATGCACACTGCACTGTAAAGGACATACACTTTCCTTGAATGTCCCTGTGTTGGGACGAAGCCGTCTTGGTCAGGTTTATGCCTGTTGAGCACTTTTCCGTTGTGGATAAAATAGATTTACATTCTGTGAGCCAAACTGTTGTATAATTCTGTTGCACTTACAAGATGAGACGCAATGTACTGTTGCCTTGGTTAAAGACCAATATTTTATTTATGTTTTATTTGCAAGCTGCCAGATATTAATCTTTTTTTATTTTGATGATCAAAGCTGCTATAACTGTTTTATTGTAAGCCCTCAAATAATTTGCGTTTGTTCTGCAAAAAATTTAAAGGCAAATATGCTTAAAACATTTGTCTAGTTTGTAGTGTTTAATTCACCTAATCTCACCACAGACCTCCTAAAAATGCAAATGAACAGTATTGATAAGAATTAACTTTTTCATAAATTTACATTAAAATCGTGAAACAATTATTCTAAGATAAATACTCATTCAAACAAAACATTTGTAACTCACTTACACTCAACTCCATATACTTCTGTACTTGTCATGTAGGCAATCTTTGGGGGACCCCTGCAGTGCCTCTGAGGCCCCCAGAAGGCCCTGGACTGCACTTTGTGAACCACTGTTCTACACTTTCTATTTATAGTTCATAGCGTGATGGGTCCTCAGTATGATGGTTAAAAACTTTTCCTTAAATCTTGCTTCTACAGATATTTTAATGGAGTGTATAGCTCTGCACCTCCAACTAGTGTCTAGAAAGTGTATTGTTTTCTTCTTGAAACACTGGGAAAGGCATGTCCTCAGTTTGGAGGTTTTTAACTCAGACCTCACTTTGTGGGGTTTGCGGGAATGTGTGTGTGTGTGTGTGTGTGTGTGTGTGTGTGTGTCCCAGAGTAATTTAGTGTAAATAAGTTACTCCGTGTAAAACAAATGCCAAAGTGATGCATGTCTCCAGAAAGTAGAGACTCTAAGCTTTCAAATGGGACCACATATGAGGTCAGAGCTCCTCCACAGACATTTAACATTGAAAGTATATACATGATGTACAGGGTCCGCAGAGTTTAAGTGGTTGTTAATAGTAATGCTCTCAGAAAAACTATAACACAGCCGAATTGCCTTTCTAAATGTGCGATTTACTAACAAACCCAACCCATTGGGTTACATTTTTTTCATCATGTTTTAACCCAACAGTTGGGTTTGTCCATTTTGACCCAAAACATACAACCCAGCATTTTTTAGAGTGAAGACGAAAATACATCAATAATTTTCTAAATGAGCTCATTTTTTTCTGATGGGCGTTACTGTTTTTAAAGTACCTGAGGCACACGACAGCTCGTAATACTGAACAGGAATGTTTATTTCTTATACATTTCATCCTGAGGCATTTCTAACGAAACACGGTGGAGACCTGGACTGGAGTTCCTGTTTTACGACTTGCTTATGAATTTATTTCTTTGTCAAGATTAAAAATACAAACGTTTTTTTCATTCTTGGCACTTTTTTTCTGTTCCAGAAGGATAGTTTAGTTTTGCAGCCACAGCCATGTCAAGACACGTTATTATCTGCCTCACTGCTGTTATTGAATAAATATCATTATTAAACATTATTTCCACAGGACACCGACACCGCACACATATTAAAGAAATATTCACATTAATGTAAATTACCGTCATGTTTATTTCATTAAGTGATGAACAAGGGGGCCATTTACTTTTTCTGGTTCGGGTTCCTCCGCAACTTTGCGTAGTTTGCGTATAGGGAGGATCGTTAAGTGTCTTGCTCAAGGGTACAACACTAGGAAGTTTGAACCTAGAATCGGCAAGTTATGGCGGCATGGCCACCTCACAGCAAGAAGGGCCGTGGTCTGAGTACCCGCTGAGGTCTTTCTCTGTGGAGTTTGGAAGTTTGTGTTTCCTCTGGGTTCCCAAAATGCAGGATAGGTGAATCGGTGACTCTAAAATTGTCTGTTGAACCAGTGGAGAATGGATGGATGGATCTTTGAGTTAACAGCCCAGATGTTTCATTGTACCATTGTAACAGCATCTGGCCTATTGAACGATTGACTGCAATGGATTAAGGTAAGTCATATTACTTACTATGCTGGAAAGCAGAAGCGTAGCTGAGTGAATGTGAGCTGTGAGCTTATGTTTGCAGCATATAGTGTGCTCGACATGAATGTTTCGCCAGTCATTATTACATAATCGTGTCTTAAAGGTCCCGTTCTTCGCAATCCCACTGTTCAAACTTTAGTTAGTGTGTAATGTTGCTGTTAGAGCATAAATAATACCTGTAAAATTATAAAGCTCAAAGTTCAATGCCAAGCGAGATATTTTATTTAACAGAAGTTCCCTTTCAAAGCCTACAGCGAACGGCCGGCTTGGACTACATCCTGGTACTTCCTTCATAAATGACGTCAGTAGAACAGACTAACCTCCGCCCACAAGAATACGTGAAACAAGGGGGCGTGGTCTTGTTGCTGTCCCACGTGGAGAAGAGGAAGTGTCGCGTGGAGAAGAGGAAGTGTTGCGTTTGAGTGTGTTTGTCGCCATGTCGTCGAGACGCTGTTATTTTCATCCCGGAGTCAAATCACCTTTGTTTGGCTTTCCCAGGGACGCTGTAGAGATCATTGAGCGCATACATCTCCCGTTAAGAGGCGTGACCTTTCCACGTGCGCTAAGCTGCTGTCCAATCACAACACAGGAACCGCTGGCACAATCAGAACTCGTTACATATTTCTGAAGGAGGGACTTCATAGAATAAAGGAAGTCATCAGCCGTTTTTAGGACAGTGAAAACAGCGGTGTACAGATCAGTACATTGTGTGAAAAATACTGTGTTTTTTTACACGTGAAACATGAACACATGTTATATTGCACACTGTAAACACAATCAAAGCTTCAAAAAAACACGAAGAACGGGACCTTTAAAGAAATGTAAACAATAAACAGTGTTTGTGTCTCTTTAATGTGTCATGATCGCTGTAGCGCCTCAGTTAAAGCTGCTCGTGAACCGATCATCTCTTCCTTCTAGTTCATTTATAGTATCAAATAAACATTAGTGAACTTCAGAAGGAATGTCGTTTCAACCGCAGAAAGACGTCAGTACACACCATTTTTCATGTTCACGTCCACCGACGTTAATCTACGAACTCTCTCGACTGCTTTGTCAGACAAAAACGGCGGATTCGGTGGATGGCGGATTGTGATTAGTCAGATAGCCTGTCAATCAAACTCCCGACGAAGGGTGAATTGAACAGCAGCAACAGAAATATGATACAATGGTCAATAAACAGTAAGATTTATTATCTTGCCTATGCAAATCTGTTCAAATGTGAGGGTTTTCAGCAGGGCTCTGAACCGGTTCAAGGAACGAAAACCGGAAAGGAATGAAATTTTAACAGGAACAGAAACGTTTATTTGAAATGACCAATAACTGATTTATCGTTCTCTTTAATATTTTAATTAAAGACAGTTTTGTGATCGGAACGCGCTGCTCTCGTGCTGCATATCTCGTGCAATCATAACATGATTGTATATGCTGTAAATAAAATGTCATATGCTTGGTATGATAAGAATAAATGCTGCCGTAAATAACAGCCCAATTCAAATGTTTACGTGCTTTTCTTCCTTTATTTTTTGAGCGGTGATTAAATATTTTGCTCTTGTAAACACTTGCAAGTCTCTACAAGTTTCTACAAGTCTAGAAACGCAAATTACAGCGCACACAACTGTACGGTGCTTATAAAAAAGGATATAAACAGTGAATTTTGAAGTGATATATTCTTGAAAACTCAGAGAGCAATTACATTACCACACGACCTGTTTGTCAAAAGCAGTCGATAATTCAGCCTGGGTTTTTTTTCGCGGGTGGTGGGAGACGGACGGCTTCAGCAACTCCTTCACCACTAACGGAGCGAGCTGAAAAAAACTTTTCCCGGACCACAACATCATGGCCACCAACAAAACTCAGCAGTGATTGTTCTTGCTCCGTGTAACAGAGTTCGTTTGTTCAGGGAAGAAGGAGGCGGGAACCGGCGAACGTTTAACAACTTTTAATCAAATAATAAACACAAAATGAAAGTAAAAGCGGCAGCCCCTCACAGACGACTGCCGCACACATACATAACAAAACGTAAAGAAAACACAACTTAAAATCCAGGCCTGGTCCTCTCTCGTCCTTCACCGGTGACGCTCGTCCTTATATGCCTCCGTGCTCCCTCATGAGAGAACTCGAGACCGGTGTGTCTCATTCTCAATCACGCACACCGATCTCGCTCGCTCGTCCACCTCGCCACACTCCGGCTTTAACTTCTGGACATTCGTCAGCGGTGCCACACTCTCGCATCTTTCACCGCCGCCATTACTGAACTACAACTCAAACTAGCGCACGACATCAACGTCACCGCTCTCAGCCACTCCCTCTGTTCGCTGATTGGACCGGTAAAAAATTGTTCTGGAGAAAACCTAAGAATATACTGCAGTCCCAGACGGAGTACTGAAGGAAAATGAAAATTGAATGGAAGTAGGTAGGAGGGCGGAGCCAGGCTAGTGTTTGCTCTGAAATTAGCACTTGACGGTGCATTAAAAGAGCAATGGTTTTCCAGTTTATTTATTTTTTATTCATGTCATTTTTAAAACAAGTCGTGTTGGAAAACAAAGAATGTTATCACTCTTCTGAAAAGAATTAGGCATAAGAGGACACAAATACCATGGTTAAACTGTGGTTAGAGTAGCAAAACCATGGTTAATTTGTGGTTACCATGGTTTAAATACAATAACCATGTTTTTTTTTGGTTTTATTTGTAGTCAAAACCATGGTTCATTTTCGTAACGTTCCGGTATTTTTTCAAATCAAACCGTTTCCAGAACAGTAATGTTTAACGCGGAACGCAAAAACGTAAACGCTAAAATATCGATTCTGCTCGGAGTGAACCCATTGATATTTTTTCCCGTTTTTAAGCCCTGCTTTTCAGAGCCCCTGACTTGCGCTTCAGGCGATCTCGAGTACCTTTCCTGATCCCGTGTGGAAACACTGCCTCAACACTACTAGGGATTCTTGTGGGAAGTGGGAAGAGCTATAGTTCATTAGGGCACAGTAGCTGTCGCTGTTTACCATTGCCACGTTCATTAGATGTGCATATAAATTCATTTTATAAATAGGCCACAACTCCTAATTGGAATAAACCCTGGTATAGAACGTCTTCAACAATGCATTCATGATAGTGTGACAATCCACGGCTAATTTCACTTGGTGCTGTCAAGGTCACCAGCCGAAGGGTTGTTTTGACATCAGGGTTGGGCTCCAGCACTCTTAAATAATGTTGTGACATTATTACTTAGGCTCCTGCATGAAAGGTACTCAGAGCGGAAAGCCCTCGACATACAACACACTGACTTTTTCATTCAATTACCTGATTTATTCATTGACACTCTCTCTCTCTCTAAATATTTACCACCCCCTAACCAAATTTACTGTTTAATTTGCAGCGTGCACTTCTTTATTGATTGGCAGAGCGGCTGATTACCGGAGCAGCCCGGCCCTTTTCCCCGCACGCTTCATTCCTCAAGCAGCGGGCCTTCCCTGAGAATAACAATCCTGTCAAATTAACCACGGGCACCTAAATTATTCAAATACTGTAAATCCTCTTTCTATACCGCGCTGCCTGCTCATAATTTGTCTTTTCATTGTTGCCAATTTACTGGCAATACCATCAATTAATGATGCCAACTCGCTCTAAATGGCGCAGAGGAAAAAGTGTCAACACTTGCGCTGGCTTGCAGGAGAGGAGTTGGCAGACTGTGGAATATCTCCGGCTGATTTAGCGTTGGCTTTCATTCATTACTTTGACACTCTCTCTCTCTCTCTCTCTCTCTCTCTCTCTCTCTCTCTCTCTCTCTCTCTCTCTCTCTCTCTCTCTCTCTCTCTCTCTCTCTCTCTCTCTCTCTCTCTCTCTCCGCCTGCGCTGGAAAACTCCCATAATTACATTAGCTTTGTGTTTTACTGCGCCTTTTGCGTGGCTCAGCGTGGAGCTTATGGTCTGTGTGCTCAAAATTACCCATGAGCACTGCTTTTATTTAAAAAAAATGATCCTGGTATTGGATTAAACGGCTTGACTCGCGACTCGATGCGAGATTTAACAGCGTTTTACACGCGTTACCGAGGGACTGAGAGTGTGTGATGATGTACGGTTATATACTAAAATACCTCTGTCTTGATTTAAATGCATTTCAAATTGAAACATTACTCACACTTTCCTTATATAATGCATTATAACAGCATTCATAATGCATGTATTATAATAACCGAGTTAAAATGCATAATAATATAGTTGTGTGTTTTAATTAATGCATTACACTTTCTATAGGTCTGTTAATAAGTGTGTTGTTATAACAACTATTATATTATTCATGAGACCATGCAATGCATTATAAGATGCATTACAAGGCATAATTAATGTATGATGCATTAAAGGCTTGAGTGTTTTATTGTCATGATGGAGGTCTGGTGGAGAAACTTTACTTGTTTATAAAAATGTCAGTGCTATCTCACATGAGGAATCCCATATGAAGAACTGGATTTACTGTTCATAATCCCTCATCAAACACACAATATTGTTCTATCCTATAATCCCTCACAATTGTAAGATTAGCAGCTTCCACCTGCGGCTGGACGTGATTGGCCGATGGCGGATCTGTCCTCCGCCGTGACCTCTAACACTCTCTCAGCATCATTAGTGCTGCATTCCTTCCCTCACTATGGGAATATCACTGGCATATCTTCACATGGGACGAGGGTCAGAAACCAGGGCATGAACATTAAACTATTTAGCATTCGAAATATCTCAATAGACCTTGCTTGGTAGAATATGTTCCATTGGTGGGTGTGTTTTTGTCCGGCCATTGGCAGTTTTAATGTTTGCTTTTTCTGTGTTTCTTTCACATCACATGTCTCGTATTTTAACGTCTTCACTCAAACGGTTGCCAAACAATGACCAAAACAAATATTAGGGGCTAAACTGTTGTCCGTGAGGAACCCACAGGAGCAGGACAGCCGAGATTTATGCACAAAATGCAGAAGAAAAAAAAAATATGACACCAAGAGTACTGATTTTAATATAATGTTGAATTTGATTTGTAATGCATATATTCACTTGACTTTCTGAGCACTGAAAGCTTCTTCTGACGAATCCCTTATGCCTGGCAATACATCCCATTCTCATTCTGCAAAATCAAATGATTCGGGGTGTTTGCCATTAGTGTGATATTTTTTACACTTTAAGAACTTTAAGAACTAAGCCTGGGTCGGTTTCACTTTATAGGAAAACATATAATCTAAACTGCATTTAAATGAAGCATTAAAAACTGTTTTATTGTGACCTTCACATTGAAAAAAATCATTTGAATCTGTTAGTTGTAATAAAAATCAATCACTGGGACGCCGCATATGAAAAGTGATTCTTTATTTAATATTAAAAATAAATCATTAGAGTTATTCTACAAAGATATAGAGTTAAAATGCAAATGTTAATGTGGGATTTCTGTAATTATAGTTTCTGTCCTCAAAGGACGGAGAGCCGTGATGTGAAAGAGAAGAAACAACGGCTAAACCCTAGAGATACATATTCATAATTCAAAACATTTTAATACTCCTTTCAATGCATTCTTGATAAATAATCCTCTTAATAAAAGCGTGCACGCACATCCACACGCACACACTCACACACACTCACACGCGCACACACGCACGCACACACTCACAACCACACCTACACACACACACTCACACGCACACACTCACACACACGCACACTCACACACACACGCACACTCACTCAAACGCACACACACATGCACACACTCACACAGGCACACACTCACACGCACACACTCACACGCGCACGCACACACTCACACGCACACCTACACACACACTCACACGCACACACAAAAACAGGCACACACTCACACGCACACACTCACACGCACACCTACACACACACACGCACACACACACACACAAGCACACACGCACACACTCACACGCACACACATTCACACACGCACACACACACACACGCACACACACACACACACGCACACTCTCACACACTCACATGCACGCACACACACACACACTCGCACATGCACGCACATACACACGCACACTCTCACACACGCACACACTCACATGCACACACACACGCACACACACACTCACACACGCACACTCTCACACACACACACGCACACACTCACGCACACACACTCACGCACGCACACACACACACACACACGCACGCACGCACACATGCACACACTCGCACACACACACACGCACACTCACATGCTCACACTCACACTCATACGCACACACTCACACACACGCACGCACGCACACACACACTCACTCACACGCACACACACGCACACACTCGCACGCACACGCACACACACCTACACACACTCACACACACACACGCACACACACTCACACACGCACGCATGCACACACTCGCACGCACACGCATGCACACGCACGCACACAAACTCACACACACGCACGGACTCACACGCGCACACGCACGCACACACTCACACAAGCACACACACACTCACACACTCAAACACACACACAAGCACGCACACACTCACACGCACGCACGCACACACTCACACAAGCACGCACACACACACTCACACGCAAACACAAGCACACACACTCACACACTCACACACAAAATCACACTCACATGCACACAAGCACGCACAAACAAGCATGCACACACTCACGCAAACACAAGCACACACACAAGCACGCACACACTTGCTCACACGTACACACAAGCAAGCACACACACTCAGACGTGCACACACACACACATGCAATATTTAGCAAAGAATAAATAATAAAAATCTACACTGTAAAATAGACGTGTTAAGTTCGGTCTGTAACACCTAAATGAACTGCTTTTATTAAAGTCAGACACATTGCATATGAATCATTATCGCTACAACCCATGACATGTTTAATGTTAGATCAGGTAGAAATGGTTTCTGCACACAAGTGCACATGTTCACTTTTTACACTGTAACAAAAACAAAAACACATCCCATCGTGACAAAAGAACAGGACAACGTCGTCAACCCTTCATCTTTCACTTCACGTTCCCGATGACTGATGGCTCGTCTTCATCGGTAAAGCTCTTATAGCAGATAGGAATCATAATCAGCTTTAAATGTGAGCATCTTTGAGCACTTAAATATGTTTGTCTTGGTGGAGAAGCTTAACTCTGTCTATCTGCTCGACTTTCTGAGTTCTGCAGAGACCTGATACAGAGACAGAACTGCTGACATGTTTCCTTTGCGAGCAGAATATTTTTTCTTCCTTAATAAATGCTGCACACAAATAGATAAGAGCTCAGTGGGACGCAAAGAAACATGTTTGATAAATATGAAATAGAAACAGAGATGCGTCTTTATGGGTGGTTTGCTTTTATTCATGATTTTCAACCATATTTCACCTAAACTCTTCACTGTAACACAAACACAGATATCTGTCCAAATTACGGCTGCCGGTGTTAATGTGCTAACACATGCCATTCATTCAAAATATAAAATAATTTAATGCAAATAGCACAAATACATGACTCAAGCACGAGAGATTGCATCATTAATGTAATTTGTCACACAGTCACATGATCTTAGATGCAGGGAGTTTATCAAACTGAACATCTCCAGTGAAGCTCGTGTGAAGCTCAGCCTGGTCTCATTGTTAATACGTAACTTTCAAAGAGACAAAACGTACGGTTTTGTACGTTTGGAGAAGTGCTAACACGGACGTAACGGCAACATTTAAACGTAGCATTAAAAAAATTGTATAGCTAAAAACGTCAAATATTTACGAATCCGTCATGAAATCTTTTTTTAAGAATACGAGTAAATATTCAAATCTTTTTTTTGTTATATCATAAAGATATCCGTATAATTTCCCTTTTACCATTTTATAGATTAATGTACGATCCCTTAACACTACCCCAACCCGATTTTAGTAACAATATAGCATTAAAAATATAATTTGAACGGCTAATCCTACACCTACCCCTAAACCTACCCATAAACATTTATTAAAATGACATAGTTATTGCAAAAATGTCAAAAGCGGTACCAAAAGGTTGCAGGTTTGAGTCTCAGGTCCAGCAGGAATTGTCGGTGGGGGGAGTGAATAACCAGCTGTCACGGGAAATAAGGAGGGATGCAAGTGCAAGTAAAAAATCTCATTTATTCAAGTCGATAGTCAGATGTGGAACACACAGACAGCAGGAGAGCGGCGACACAGGGACTTCGGTGGGCCGTGGCGAGGTGATCGTGGTGAAATCCGTGGAAGTGAATCAGAAGTGAAGAATCCAACGATGAAACAATAATCCAGGGTGAAGACACGACGAACCAACTCCAAACGGAAGCACACACGAGGAAACCAGGAACAGAACAGGGAACTCCAACAACGATCTGACAAACACGAGACGAAAGACAAGGGAATAAATAGGCAGTTCAGATTGAACACAGCTGCCGCTGATCAGCAATCAGCGGCGACGCCCACATGAAACAATTAACATGACAGCACAACATAAACACAGACCACAGACCGAGACTGTGGATCTTCAACCGTGACAGTACCCCCCCTCCTAGGAATGCCTCTCGGCGTTCCCAGGAGCACCTACCTGCCGATTGTAATCATCGATAAGGGAGTGATCCAGGATGTCCCTAGCCGGAACCCAACTTCTCTCCTCCGAACCGTAACCTTCCCAGTCCACCAAGTACTGAAATCCGCGTCCCCTCCTTCTCGAGTCCAGAATGCGATTAACTGAATAAGTGGGTTCCCCGTCTACGAGACGCGGCGGTGGAGGAACCGGGGTAGGCGGATTAATGTGTGAATGAAACACGGGTTTGATCTTTGACACATGGAAGGCGGGATGAACTCTCCTGTACGCTGGAGGAAGTTTGAGTCGGACTGCCACCGGACTAATAATCTTGGTGACAGGAAACGGGCCAATGAATTTGGGAGCTAGTTTATTGGAGACGGAACGGAGAGGAATATTCTTTGTAGAAAGCCACACTTTTTGACCCACGACGTATACGGGAGGCTTCGACCGGTGGCGATCAGTCTTAGCCTTGGTGCGCGCCCGCACTTGGAGAAGAGTCTCACGTGCTCTCGTCCAAGTGCGGTGACACCTCTGGACGAAGGCGTGAGCGGAGGGGACCGCGACTTCGGATTCCAGACTGGGAAAGATAGGTGGCTGGTAACCTAAACTACATTCAAACGGTGAGAGGCCCGTGGAAGACACTGGTAACGAATTATGTGCGTACTCAATCATAGAGAGTTGCTGACTCCAGGAGGAAGGATTCTTGGAAACCAAACATCGCAACACTCTTTCCAAATCTTGGTTAGCTCTCTCGGTTTGACCATTGGACTGGGGGTGGAATCCCGAAGAAAGACTAACAGTCGCCCCCAGCAACTTAATTTGGACACAAATTGGGACCCCCTGTCGGAGACCACATCCATCGGGAGGCCATGTAACCGAAAGACGTGATCAACGACAGTTACCGCTGTCTCCTTAGCAGAGGGTAATTTAGGCAAAGGGATGAAATGCGCCGCCTTCGAGAACCGGTCCACCACGGTCAAAACAACCGTGTTCCCCTGGGAGGGTGGGAGGGCGGTGACAAAATCTAGCGCAATGTGGGACCAGGGTCTCGAAGGGACAGACAGCGGTTGGAGCAACCCATCTGGGGGACGATTGGAAGTCTTACCAGTGGCACAAATCGCGCAAGCCAAAACAAAACTGCGAATGTCATGAGCCATGGCAGGCCACCAGAATCGTTGCTTGACCAAAAAACTGGTGCGATTAACCCCTGGATGACAGGCTACGTTGGAGCAATGCCCCCACTTGATAACACTGGACCTTAACCTCTCCGGCACAAATAAACGGTTCGGTGGGCATCCGGGCGGAGGCGTTACCCCTTCTAAGGCCGACTTGACCTTCGATTCGACCTCCCATGTCAGAGTGGAGACCACTAATGTCTCAGGAAGAATACACTCGGGAGTAGACGGGCGTTCGGAAGGATCAAAAATACGAGAAAGAGAATCGGGTTTGATGTTTTTAGAACCCGGGCGGTACGAGAGAGAAAAATCAAAACGTCCGAAAAAAAGTGCCCACCGAGCTTGCCTGGAGTTAAGTCTTTTAGCCGTTCTGATGTACTCTAAGTTTTTATGGTCAGTCCAAACAATGAAAGGTACCCCCGAACCCTCCAACCAATGACGCCACTCTTCCAACGCTAACTTGACTGCCAGCAACTCTCTGTTACCAATGTCATAATTGCATTCGGCTGGAGATAAACGATGAGAAAAAAACGCGCAGGGGTGGATCTTATCGTCTGAGGAAGATCGCTGAGATAGAACTGCACCTACCCCCACCTCTGACGCATCGACCTCCACCACGAACTGACGTGAAGAATCAGGGGCTATGAGGATGGGAGCCGAAACAAAGCGGCCTTTTAGTTTAGCGAATGCAGCCTCAGCTGCCTCGGACCACCTGAACGCCGTTCTGGAGGAGGTCAAGGCTGTCAGAGGCGCGGCTAGTTGGCTGAAATTGCGAATGAACCGCCGGTAAAAATTAGCGAAGCCCAGAAACCTCTGTAGGGCCTTACGGGAATCCGGGCTTGGCCAATCCACCACAGCCTTAACCTTGTCAGGATCCATGCGAATTCCCTCAGACGAGACGATGTACCCTAGGAAAGAAACAGACTGTGCATGAAAATCGCATTTCTCCGCCTTGACAAAAAGCCCATTCTCTAGCAGCCGCTGAAGCACTCGTCGGACGTGTTGAACATGTTCGTGGAGAGACGAGGAGAAAATCAATATGTCGTCCAGGTAGACATATATGAACTGGTCAACCATGTCTCTCAACACATCATTGACGAGTGCCTGGAAGACCGCCGGGGAGTTGGAGAGCCCGAAGGGCATGACCAAGTATTCAAAGTGCCCCCTAGGGGTGTTAAAAGCGGTCTTCCATTCATCCCCCTCCCTGATGCGGACCAAATGATAAGCGTTCCTTAAATCCAATTTCGTGAAGACGGACGCTCCTTGCAACCTCTCGAAGGCTGAAGACATCAACGGCAAAGGATAAGTATTCTTTACCGTGATGTTATTCAACCCCCGGTAATCAATACAAGGTCGCAAGGAACCATCCTTCTTTCCAACAAAAAAGAACCCCGCCCCCGCCGGAGAAGAGGAAGGGCGAATGAACTTAGCTGCTAGAGAATCAGAAATATATTTCTCCATGGCCTCCCTCTCGGGAACGGACAGAGAGTACAACTTGCCTTTAGGCGGAGACTTACCGGGAACTAAATCTATAGCACAGTCATAGGGACGATGCGGAGGAAGAGAAGCAGCCCGGGACTTACTGAACACTTCCTTCAGGTCTAGATACTCTGCGGGCACGTTTGATAGATCCGCAGCCTTTTCCTGTAACACAGAAGCAGACACAGAAGAACAAGCAGACACAAGACAAGACTTATGACACTGAGTGCTCCATTCCAGGACGGTGTGCTGACGCCAGTCCACCTTGGGGTTGTGTTGTGTGAGCCAGGGGTGTCCGAGAACAATAGGGGCCAGGGGTGAATCCATGAGAAGGAATGGAATAGACTCAGTATGATTGCCAGAAGTGATGAGGGTAATAGATGTGGTGGTGAGTGTTATGTTGGGTAGATCCTGACCATTGAGAGCGTTGACAGAAATCTGTTTCGTGAGAGGAATGATGGGTAGCTGAAAGCGATGTGCAAACTGTGTGTCCATGAAATTACCTTCAGCCCCCGAATCCAACAGAGCGTGGCAGGTGAGCGTGTGTGTGGCCCACCTCAGTCTAACCGGGAGAAGAGTGGATGGTGAGGACTTTTCAGCGGAGATCCCACCCGATAGTAGCCTCAATGTTACTACCGGGCTCGATCTTTTACCGGGCAGGTGTTCAAGAAATGCCCAGCTCCTCCACAGTAAATGCACAGTCCTTGGGACCTCCGCCGCTCTCTCTCCTCCCGGGAAAGCCGAGCTCTCCCCACCTGCATGGGTTCTGGATCGAAAGAAGGACCGACCGTGTCTCTGTTGTTGCCTCCACGAGCCTCCGCACCCCGGGATGCGAAGTCGGAACGAGGAAGATTCTCCAGACGGTTGATACGGGCATCCACCCGTAGTGCAAGATCAATCAGTCCATTAAGACTCTGAGGTAAATCCAAAATGTAGATCTCCTTTTGTACACGGTCGGCCAACCCATGCAGGAAGACGTCCCACTGCGCCTCCTCATTCCAGTTGCACTCCGCCGCCAATGTTCGAAACTCGATGGAATAATCCGCCACCGTGCGATCACCTTGCTTGAGTCCCGCCAAACGTCGAGCTGCATCCTTTCCTGTGACCGCACGGTCAAACACTCTCTTCATTTCGGCGGCGAGTCTCTGGACCGAGGAACAGCACGGATCTTGATTCTCCCACACCGCCGTTCCCCACAGAGCTGCCTGCCCGGTGAGCAAGGTCAACACAAATGCCACCTTGGACTGCTCCCTTTCGAAGGTGCGTGGCTGTAGAGAAAAATACAGTGAACATTTGTTCAAAAAGGCTCTGCAAAAACTCGGCTCACCGGCATAGGTCTGGGGTGTAGGTAAGCGTGGTTCCGGTTGATCTCCTTGAGTGGGTTGTGGAGGGGGAACGGGCGGTGTGGGTGGCGCAGCGGGAGCTCGAAGTTCCTGTAGCTGTTGGGAGAGCTCGGACACCTGTGTCACCAATGCCTGCACGGCGTGTCCGGTAGAGGAAATGCTCTCCTGCTGCTGATCCATCCGTGCAATGCTGTGGTTGATAAACTCCGTTAATGCTGCTGAACTTGCTGCATCCATATTGTGAGGTCAGATCGTTCTGTCACGGGAAATAAGGAGGGATGCAAGTGCAAGTAAAAAATCTCATTTATTCAAGTCGATAGTCAGATGTGGAACACACAGACAGCAGGAGAGCGGCGACACAGGGACTTTGGTGGGCCGTGGCGAGGTGATCGTGGTGAAATCCGTGGAAGTGAATCAGAAGTGAAGAATCCAACGATGAAACAATAATCCAGGGTGAAGACACGACGAACCAACTCCAAACGGAAGCACACACGAGGAAACCAGGAACAGAACAGGGAACTCCAACAACGATCTGACAAACACGAGACGAAAAACAAGGGAATAAATAGGCAGTTCAGATTGAACACAGCTGCCGCTGATCAGCAATCAGCGGCGACGCCCACATGAAACAATTAACATGACAGCACAACATAAACACAGACCACAGACCGAGACTGTGGATCTTCAACCGTGACACCAGCGCCCTCCTCCACCCTCAATACCACGACTGAGGTGAGACCCTTGAGCAAGGCACCAAACACCCCGGGCGCCGCAGCAATATGACTGCCCACTGCTCCCACGGTGTGTGTGTGTTCACTACTGTGTGTGTGCACTTGGATGGGTTAAATGCAGAGCACAAATTCCAAGTATGGGTCACCATACATGGCCACATGTCACTTCACTTTCACTTAAAAATTGGTCACACTTTAGATTAGAGTTTCTCACTATTCTCACTATTAACTATTTTGCCTCAATAGACTTCTAATTACTGCTTATTAATAGTTAGTAGGGTCGTTGTTAAGTTTAGGTATTGGGTAGGATTAAGGGATGTAGAATATGATCATGCAGAATAAGGCATTAATATGTGCTTTATAAGAACTAATAAACAGACAATATCCTAGTAATATGCATGATAATGAGCAACAAGTTCATAGTGGACTCAGGGGCTGGAGCTGACACTGGAGCGGACTCAGGGGCTGGAGCTGACACTGGAGCGGACTCAGGGGCTGGAGCTGACACTGGAACGGACTCAGGGGCTGGAGCTGACACTGGAGCGGACTCAGGGGCTGGAGCTGACACTGGAGCGGATTCAGGGGCTGGAGCTGACACTGGAGCGGACTCAGGGGCTGGAGCTGACACTGGAGCGGACTCAGGGGCTGGAGCTGACACTGGAGCGGACTCAGGGGCTGGAGCTGACTCAGGGGCTGGAGCTGACACCGGAGCGGACTCAGGGGCTGGAGCTGACACTGGAGCGGATTCAGGGGCTGGAGCTGACACTGGTGCGGACTCAGGGGCTGGAGCTGACACTGGAGCGGACTCAGGGGCAGGAGCTGACACTGGAGCGGACTCGGGGGCTGGAGCTGACACTGGAGCGGACTCAGGGGCTGGAGCTGACACTGGAGCGGACTCGGGGGCTGGAGCTGACACTGGAGCGGACTCGGGGGCTGGAGCTGACACTGGAGCGGACTCGGGGGCTGGAGCTGACACTGGAGCGGACTCAGGGGCTGGAGCTGACACTGGAGCGGACTCGGGGGCTGGACCACTGCACCATAATTCAGACATCCGGGAACATGTACTGCCCGAAATGAGAGGAGGTGTTAATCTGCCCACAGACAAAGGTATTACGCTTCTTTCAAAATAAAAGTCTCACATCAGAAAAATATGAAATTACGTTGTTTCTTTAACTGCACGCTCAGCGACCCAACCATATAGAAACACTAATCAAAGTTATGTGATCCATATTCATTTTACATCTTCTACCATACCTAAATAATGTTTCTTTTTGCATCTATTTTTATTTCACCTCAGGAAGTTAAGGAGAAACATTTGAGACAAAGCTGATACCTAAGTGAAACACCTGAGACTGCATTATGTCATCAAAGAGCAACATCTAACATGAGCAATGCAGTTTATTCCTGTAGAAATCATATTCACTCAGAGTCACCAAGTTACGCTTTTATTTTGATGAAAGAGCAAAATGATTTGATGACCATCACCTGAATTCAGCTACCAAGAGCAGTTTGTGAACGTTGAAGTTAATTGTGAGTGAGGAATGAGCAGTTTTAATTCGTCCCGGGGCGTTGTGCAGGTTTTGCAGTGATGGTCTGTCTGCTGGGATTATAGAGGTGCACTCGCACCCTCGGGCCTTCGCTGAGACATTAGAAGTCGGACAATGCTGAACAAAATAATGTCATAATGATTTGAAGCGCTAAGCAGTCCAAATGTGTGTAATATGAAAAATGACAGCAATTGCATCTTTAAAAGTAACATTAAATATCAACACAACACAGTTACTGAGGTTAGTCATTCCTTTAGTGTGATTTTATTTATGAAATATGAATTCCATTTCTGGTGGCCAAAACAGTGGTTAAATATTGTTGTATGTCACGATTGCTCCGTCACGCAGGCAAAGGACAGGAGATGTGGATCTAATTGCAGATTTATTTATTAAACAACCAAAAATAAAGAAGATAATCCAATGAGGAGAAAAACCCAACGCAACCGCTTCACACAACACACACACAGACGAGAACTGGCAAACGACACTGAACACACCAGCTTACTCGTATCCATATTTATTAGTGCTCTCAATCGATCATTTATCACACATTTGAATGAATTAATCACAGTTACTCTAAAATAAAGAGTTATGTTTTATTTTTATTTTTATGGAGAGTCCCCATAAAGATAGCAAACCAGACAAGGGTGTGTGTGTGTGCGTGTGTGTGTGTGTGTGTGTGTGTGTGCGTGCGTGCGTGCGTGTGTGTGTGTGTGTGTGATAGAGAGTGTGATGGGTAGGTTTAGGGGTAGTTTGTGTGTGTGTGTGTGTGTGTGTGTGTGTGTGTGTGTGTGTGTGTGTGTGTGTGTGTGTGTGTGTGTGTGATTGAGAGTGTGATGGGTAGGTTTAGGGGTAGTGTGTGTGTGTGTGTGTGTGTGTGTGTGTGTGTGTGTGTGTGTGTGTGTGTGTGTGTGTGTGTGTGTGTGTGTGTGTGTGTGTGTGTGTGTGTGTGTGTGTGTGTGTGTGTGTGTGTGTGGGCATGTTTTTGTGAAATATCAGGACACAAATGTGTATAATGACATGGGTATGACATAGGTATTATCAAATCAAATCAAATCAAATCACTTTATTGTCACACAGCTATATGCACAAGTGAAACAGGTGAAATTCTTGGTGCAGTTCCGAGCAACATAGCAGTCATGACATGACATGTACAACATTTAAAGCAGCATCAGATTACACATCTGATGCGCACACAATTACTCACAGCACAGTAAACTCTACAATAAACAATAAATAATTTACACAATGTGAGTGTAGTTCTCACAGCTTTAGCCAATATACACATACTTACAATATACATATACTTTAAACAATATACACTAAACATACATTAAACAGTATACATTAAGCTATAATAATAATAATAATATACAATGTACAGTATACATTATTATTCACAGTAGAGATCCAATTATGTACAATAGGTGCTATATGATAAATGATAATAATAAATGATACATAAATGTGTATATAATGTGTGTGTGTATCTACAGTGGGTTGTGCTGAGTGATATTCTGTCCAGTGTGTGTTATGATCCTGATGGATCAGGAGTTAAGTAGTCTGATTGCTTGTGGGAAGAAGCTGTTCTGGAGTCGGCTGGTGCGTGTTCTAATGCTGCGGTACCGTCTGCCTGATGGCAGCAGTGAGAGCAGCCCATGGTTCGGGTGGCTAGAGTCTCTGATGATCCTCTGAGCTCTCTTCACACACCGCCTGGCGTAAATGTCCTGGAGGGAGGGAAGCTCACCTCCGATGATGCAGCTGGCCGTGCGCACTACCCTTTGCAGGGCTTTGCGGTTGCGGGCGGTACTGTTGCCGTACCAGGTGGTGATGCAGCCGGTCAGCAGGCTCTCGATGGTGCTGCTGTAGAAGCGTGTGAGGATGTGGCGGTTCATTCCAAACCTCCTCAGCCGTCGCAGGAAGAAAAGGCGCTGATGAGCCTTCTTCACAACGGCCTCGGAGTGGACGGACCATGAGAGTTCCTCTGTGATGTGGACACCGAGGAACTTGAAGCTGCTGACTCTCTCCACCGGTGCTCCATCGATGGTGATGGGGCGGTGTTCTCTCTCATTCCTCCTGAAGTCGACCACCAGCTCCTTGGTCTTGCTGACGTTGAGGGAGAGGTTGTGCTCCTGACACCACCGTGTCAGAGTGTGCACCTCCTCTCTGTAGGCCGTTTCATCATTGTCGGTGATAAGACCTACAACCGTCGTATCGTCAGCAAACTTGATGATGGTGTTGGAGCTGTGGATTGCCACACAGTCATGTGTGTACAAGGAGTACAGGAGTGGGCTGAGAACACAGCCTTGAGGGGCTCCAGTGTTGAGAGTCAGTGATGAGGAGATGTTACTGCCCATTCTGACCACCTGGCGTCTGTTTTTACAGGAAGTCCAGGATCCAGCTGCATAACAGGCTGTTTAAGCCTAGAGCCCGGAGTTTCATGTCAAGTATGGAGGGCAAAATGGTGTTGAATGCTGAGCTGTAGTCCACAAACAGCATTCTCACATATGTGTTCCTCTTTTCCAGGTGGGAGAGAGCAGTGTGTATTGTAGATGAAATGGCATCATCAGTGGAGCGGTTTGTGCGGTATGCAAACTGCAGTGGGTCCAGTGAGGGGGGGAGAACAGAGCAGATGTGGTTTCTGACTAGTCTCTCAAAGCATTTACTGATGATGGGGGTCAGAGCAACAGGACGCCAGTCGTTTAAGCAGGTGGTTTTTGACTGCTTAGGTACAGGCACAATGGTGGACGTTTTGAAGCATGTGGGGACCACAGACAGGGAGAGGGACAGGTTAAAAATGTCCGTGAAAACTCCAGCCAGTTGGTGCGCGCACGCTCTGATCACACGGCCGGGAATGCCGTCTGGACCCGCAGCTTTACGGACGTTCACCCGCCGGAAGGATCGGGTTACATCCGCGACAGATACGGAGAGTGCACTAACCTCTGTATCTTCAGCCGCGAGCTCTCTCTCCGCGAGGGCGGTGTTAGTTCCCTCAAAGCGAGCATAGAAGGTGTTGAGCTCGTCCGGGAGAGAGGCAGCGGTGTTCACGGTGGAGTTTGTGTTCCCTTTATAGTCCGTGATGGTGTTAATTCCCCTCCACATGCTTCTGGAGTCGGTGGTGTTGAACTGTCCTTCAATCTTGTCCCTGTACTGGCGTTTTGCTGCTCTGATGGTTTTCCGGAGGGCATAACTTGCTTGTTTATGCTCCTCCGCATTACCGGAGTTAAAAGTGAAGGTCCGCGCATTGAGTGCCGCGCGAACATCCCCATTTAGCCACGGCTTCTGGTTAGGGTACAGCCGAATTGTTTTGGTCGGAACAACGTCATCTACGCACTTCCTGATGAAACACGTTACGCTATCAGCGTAGACCTCGATGTCGTCATCAGAGGCCGACCGGAACATCTCCCAGTCCGTGTGATCAAAACAGTCTTGTAGCATAGAATCTGATTGGTCCGACCAGCACTGGATGGTTCTGAGGGCGGGTGCTTCCTGTTTGAGTCTTTGCCTATAAGCGGGCAAAAGGAGGATGGACGCGTGATCTGATTTGCCGAATGGTGGGCGTGGGAGGGACTTGTAACCATCCTTGAAGGGGGAGTAACAGTGGTCTAAAACTCGGTTCCCTCGCGTGTTGAAGCTAACATGTTGGTGGTATTTGGGTGCGATGCGCTTGAAGTTGGCTTTGTTAAAGTCTCCGGTCACAATAAACGCAGCCTCAGGATGCGCGGTTTCCTGCTCACTCACTGTCCTATACAGTTCCTTTAGTGCCCGGTCTGTGTCGGCTTGTGGGGGAATATACACAGCTGTGATGATGACCGCTGTGAATTCCCTCGGTAGCCAGAATGGTCGGCACAGAAGCATGAGAAATTCCAGATCAGGAGAACAGAAAGACTTGATAGAATGTACGTTCATCTGATCACACCAGGATCGGTTGATCATAAAACATACACCCCCGCCTTTGCTTTTCCATGAGAGATCTTTTTCTCTGTCCATTCGGTGCACGGAGAACCCCGCGGTTTCGATGGCCGAATCTGGAATCTCAGCGGACATCCAGGTTTCTGTAAGGCAGATAATGCAGCAGTCCCTCGTCTCTCGTTGGAAAGAGATCCGCGCTCTCAGCTCGCAGAGTTTATTGTCCAGAGACTGAACATTAGCCAGTAAAATACTGGGAAGCGGGGGTCGGTTTGCGCGGCGTCTTACTCTGATAAGTACGCCGGCTCTCTTCCCTCTTCTCCGGGCGCGTTTGCGTGGTCGGGCCGTCCAGACAAAGGGTTCCGCTGCTGTGTTTGTAAGCAGCGTGTCGTCACTGAAGAATTTAAAGTCCGGTTTTCGGTGTGCGATTGCCGAACCAATGTCCAAAAGTGTCTGTCTGTCGTACTTAGTAAGGCAGACAACATCCAAGACGAAAAACATAAGAGCTATAAACAGAACAAACAAAAAACTACAATGTTTCAGCGGAGCTCGCGACGTAGCAGCCATCCTCGGCGCCATCTTGAGACCTTTTCTTGAGACCTTATTACAAAAAGAGGGTGAAATATGAGGACGTTCCCCATGTCCTCACTTTTCAAAATGCTTATATTTCACACAGAATGAGTTTTTTTTCACAGAAAGTAAACTGCACAGTCTCTTGTGAGGGTTAAGTTTAGGGATAGGGGCAGTGTAGGGGGATAGAGTGTGTGTGTGTGTGTGAGAGAGAGAGAGAGTGTGATGGGTAGGTTTAGGGGTAGTGTGTGTGTGTGTGTGTGTGTGTGTGTGTGTGTGTGTGTGTGTGTGTGTGATGGGTAGGTTTAGGGGTTGTGTGTGTGTGTGTGTGATGGGTAGGTTTAGGGGTAGTGTGTGTGTGTGTGTGTGTGTGTGTGTGTGTGTGTGTGTGTGTGTGTGTGTGTGTGTGTGAGATGGGTAGGTTTAGGGGTAGTGTGTGTGTGTGTGTGTGTGTGTGTGTGTGTGTGTGTGTGTGTGTGTGTGTGTGTGTTTCTGGAGGCCTCTTGTTTTTGTCTCAATGAGATGTAGCATGTGGCTCTCTCAGTATGTGGTCAGATCAGTTTCTGGAGTCCAGCCAGCCTCATTGCTCTGCATTATTGCTTTCTGCTGAACCCCGGCCAGAAACACTCACAACCTGCCTGATATTAGTTATCAATATTTTACGGCCCTATGCGAGAGCTAAAAGCTTAGAGATTAAGCCGTACACAAAGCTGGGGGACACCTGACCCAGGGTGGAGTGAGACAGCATTTTTTGCAACTGCTGATTCGCTCAATTCATGTACGAAGCAAAAAACACAGTCTAGGTATGAAGTCCACTAGTTTTTGACATGTTGGGTATGACCGTAAAACCTGATGACGTGCAGTATTTCATCATTTTGCTATGGTTGTTCAAACGCCTCAGTGTGAGCATTAGCGATGGTAGCATTAGCCTCTCCATAAATCACTTGCATCCCTCACATTTCAAGCCGCTTCCATCCACTTTTGGTATTCGACACATCCGTCGGTAGAACAATTAAGACATGATTTAGATCTTGTCCTTGAGATTTGGTGAAAGCGCGGTTGACAGATGGTTTTAAGAGATGCTGTAACGACACGTACAGCATCTCACGCTCCCACCGCCGGCCACTTCACGTTCCCTTGATGCCGTTACACTGCGGAGTCGACCGCCGCGCTTTTGATTGTCACATTTAGAGGCGCAGTCACCAGGGTGTTGTGAAAAAGCACTGGTAATCTAGTCGTAAAAAATCATAGACTAGCTTTTTTATTTGCCGCTGTAAACCCTGCACAGGGTGAATTAAAGAGTCCATATGCTCTGTTGTGTTTAATGCTATGTAAACACCGCGTCTCTGTTTAAATGATGACAACGGGACGTGTCAGGGAGAACATCTCACACCTCATATTGGATTTTGATTTGTGTTTGACAGTAAAATCAAAATGGAGATCAGTTATACTGAGTTAAATGCAGGAGTCTATCATGTATAGTGACTACAGCGCCTTTATTGGCCACTACACATCTGCAGTTTCTGTTTCACACCAATTTGGCGATTTCAAAAGAGATGTCAAGGTTATGCTCATTAGGGAATGTCCTATTTGTCTTTACGTTTCCTTACTTTGACTGAACAAAAAAAGAATAAGCCACCCAGCTGAAAGTGATCATGAAAAATACCCCAGCATTCGGCTGACCTATATAATCCATTATGTTGCTTGCTATTATAAAGAGTGGCCTGCCTCCTGCGTGTGTTCGGCTCTGGGATTCATCCTCACAGTCCCAGAGTGAATTTCCTTTGGGCTGTGTTCAGTGTGCATTCTCTCATGTACTTTAATTCCCATGATTGACACACAGTGGCCCCAAAAAGCATACGGACACTTAGGCAAACACTTACATTACAAAATATGAAAGCAAGTGGCTAACTGCGTCATGTTTTAGCTTAGCAATATGCTAACACACATTTTAAATATTTATTATCACTGTGTTTTTGGTGGGGTGAAACTGCCCCCAAACAAAATCAATGCTCATATACAGTAAATGAATATGAATATTGTGTGATATAATAAGGCTATCAAAAATAAGGTTAATTTCAAAATGACTATTATAATGTTTTACAAATACATCACGGGGTCTCCACAACCCCAAACATAAATCACCATCTTAATACGAGTGTAAATCACTTCCACGGCTCGCACAAATATGTTCTTAAGAACGTTTTGCTAACGTTTCCATTAAGTTATGAAAATTCAGCTCTGGCAGCTCACGTTAGTCAAGCTCTCATCAGCTGAATTATTTTGTACATTTAATATCAACATTAACCTCTTAAGCTCTGGGACCATTTTTGGGGTTTCCGCCTGGATTTGGCCGACCCAAATTGAAAAGCTTCCCATACACACACACACACACACACACACACACACACACACACACACACACACACACACACACACACACACACACACACACACACACACACACACACACACACACACACACACACACACACAGTGTCTCTGAAGAACCTCTGAAGAACTGCTGAAGAACTACTGAAGAACCGCTGAAGAACCTCTGAAGAACCGCTGAAGAACCTCTGAAGAACGGCTGAAGAACCGCTGAAGAACTGCTGAAGAACTACTGAAGAACCGCTGAAGAACCTCTGAAGAACGGCTGAAGAACCTCTGAAGAACTACTGAAGAACGGCTGAAGAACGGCTGAAGAACCGCTGAAGAACCTCTGAAGAACGGCTGAAGAACCGCTGAAGAACCTCTGAAGAACCTCTGAAGAACCGCTGAAGAACCTCTGAAGAACGGCTGAAGAACCGCTGAAGAACCTCTGAAGAACTGCTGAAGAACTACTGAAGAACCGCTGAAGAACCTCTGAAGAACGGCTGAAGAACCTCTGAAGAACGGCTGAAGAACCGCTGAAGAACCTCTGAAGAACCGCTGAAGAACCTCTGAAGAACGGCTGAAGAACCGCTGAAGAACCTCTGAAGAACTGCTGAAGAACTACTGAAGAACCGCTGAAGAACCTCTGAAGAACCGCTGAAGAACCTCTGAAGAACGGCTGAAGAACCGCTGAAGAACCTCTGAAGAACCTCTGAAGAACCGCTGAAGAACCTCTGAAGAACGGCTGAAGAACCGCTGAAGAACCTCTGAAGAACTGCTGAAGAACTACTGAAGAACCGCTGAAGAACCTCTGAAGAACCGCTGAAGAACCTCTGAAGAACGGCTGAAGAACCGCTGAAGAACCTCTGAAGAACTGCTGAAGAACTACTGAAGAACCGCTGAAGAACCTCTGAAGAACGGCTGAAGAACCGCTGAAGAACCTCTGAAGAACCTCTGAAGAACTGCTGAAGAACCGCTGAAGAACCTCTGAAGAACCTCTGAAGAACCGCTGAAGAACCTCTGAAGAACGGCTGAAGAACCGCTGAAGAACTACTGAAGAACCGCTGAAGAACCTCTGAAGAACCGCTGAAGAACCTCTGAAGAACCTCTGAAGAACTACTGAAGAACCGCTGAAGAACCTCTGAAGAACGGCTGAAGAACGGCTGAAGAACCTCTGAAGAACGGCTGAAGAACGGCTGAAGAACCTCTGAAGAACTACTGAAGAACCGCTGAAGAACCTCTGAAGAACCTCTGAAGAACCTCTGAAGAACTGCTGAAGAACTACTGAAGAACCTCTGAAGAACCTCTGAAGAACTGCTGAAGAACTACTGAAGAACCGCTGAAGAACCTCTGAAGAACCGCTGAAGAACCTCTGAAGAACGGCTGAAGAACCGCTGAAGAACCTCTGAAGAACTGCTGAAGAACTACTGAAGAACCGCTGAAGAACCTCTGAAGAACGGCTGAAGAACCGCTGAAGAACCTCTGAAGAACCTCTGAAGAACTGCTGAAGAACCGCTGAAGAACCTCTGAAGAACCTCTGAAGAACCGCTGAAGAACCTCTGAAGAACGGCTGAAGAACCGCTGAAGAACTACTGAAGAACCGCTGAAGAACCTCTGAAGAACCGCTGAAGAACCTCTGAAGAACCTCTGAAGAACTACTGAAGAACCGCTGAAGAACCTCTGAAGAACGGCTGAAGAACGGCTGAAGAACCTCTGAAGAACGGCTGAAGAACGGCTGAAGAACCTCTGAAGAACTACTGAAGAACCGCTGAAGAACCTCTGAAGAACCTCTGAAGAACCTCTGAAGAACTGCTGAAGAACTACTGAAGAACCTCTGAAGAACGGCTGAAGAACCTCTGAAGAACCTCTGAAGAACTACTGAAGAACCGCTGAAGAACCTCTGAAGAACTACTGAAGAACCGCTGAAGAACCACTGAAGCACCAAAATTGGTGCTATATAGCACTAAAAAAGGTTCCCTTACGATTACGAGCCAAGAACCATTTTTGGTGCCATATAGAACCTTTTTTTAGAGTGTACAAGCAGACAAACTGACCTCTTCTCTAGCGAGGAAACGGATCTGCTCGTCCAATGACGCCTGCTGGCTCGTTATTCCTGCAAATAGGCAGGATAATTCTGATACATGCATTGACTATCCATTATGACGTGGCATTTTTATATTTACATACACAATAATAATCTTTTACATTTCAATCCTTTTATTTTTCATATTTATAAATGTGTGTGTGTAATAATCAGTGTACGTGTGTTGTGCTCCACCTATAGGCTCATATTACTAACACACCCTTTAAATAACACACAAATACTGCACTATTGACTTTAGAGCAGGTGTGTGTTGGTCAGTGGTCAGTGGTTTTCAGTTCCTCACAATAGCAACGCTCCAACAATGCTCCTGATCACAGCTGGTGTTCAGACCAGACGCCCATGGGTGAACAGATGAGCAGTGCATTTGATATTTAAACAACGAGGAGCTGGACGTGAACATGAGAACGTGTCCGGCTGAAACTAGCACACTTTTGATCGAGCCGGGTGTATGATCGTTATATATGAACGTTACTTTTGAAATTTCATTGAAAACAAGTAACATTTAAAAAATGAACTGAAACGTCTCCGAAAAAAAGTATAATGCCTAGTGAACATTATTAAAGACCAGATAACTTTGAGCAAACGTTCTGTTAGCGTAACTGGACTGGAAAAAAGGTTTGTTCATAGCTTTGGGAGAACCTTTGCCAGAACGTTCCCTGTTAGCTGTGACTTTACTGTTGTGACCTGTTTAAAATGTTCCACAGTGAGCAGGACGTTTGCATGAAGCTTGTAAGTTACATAAGTTGGGCTTTCTTTGAAACAGAGCTTACGCTATAAACACAGAACTCACTGGAATACCCACAATCCTCTATAGATCTGGAGAGATCTTGTCACCTCTAATGATGTCAGCTGACGGAGAGATTGATGGCGTTAACATTAAGCAAAGTTTCCCCTCTGGTTTGCCCTTTATTCCAAGAAAACACACATATGTTCACGGTGGCTCCAACATGCATCCGCAGTCTGAAGCACATGCTATGAATAGGGCGAAGTGACAGTGAAATATGGCTCTGCTGTGGACTCTCTCATTTCTAATGAGAATATAGCGCCCGTGTCCTCTCCTCATTCTCAATGAGTTAATTTAACGGAGTCAGGGATGGCGGTGCACCTTTATTCACTCTCAGTGTGCTTTAACATTCAGCGTAAAGTGATGTCTTTTGATCCACACTGCTCCGCATGATTTACAGGCTGTGTGTTTTTGTAAACTCACTGCTGTCTTGTTCGTTCATGGTATTTTTAGTTGACTAATACATAAATAATATGTAGGACATACTGCATATCGGTGTGGATCCTCTGTAAGGTAACTATTACCTCAGTAAAATACATATTTTTTTCTGATAAGGGATGGACCCCTTCCATTAATCATCTTCTTGAGCCCCATATTACCAGGCTTTCACATTTCAAGTTTACAATATATTATTTATATAGATTACAATATTTATATATATTTTACAGACTAGTATTATATGTAGTGACAAATGCTGTATGCAGAGGTACTAAACAAGACCGGTTTAATTTGAATTAGAGTTAAAGGTAGAGTATTGATAGAGGTGGAGGTACTGGTACTGGTAACATTAACGTTAGAGTTATGGCAGTGATACAGATACAGGTATTGGTTGAGTTAGTGGAAGAATAGGTACTGGTAAAGGTAGAAAAAGAGGTAGTGGTTGAGGTAGTGGTAGAGTTAAAATGAACTGGTAAAGTTAGAGACAGAAGCAGATGTTTTGGTAGAGATAGAGGTATTGGTAGAGACAGTGAAGGTATTGGTAGGGTTAAAGATAGAGTTTCAATTACAGTTAGAGGCACAACTAGAAGAACTGAAAGAGAAGATGGTACAGTATTGGTTGAAGTAGTGATAGTGGTAAATTAAAGGCACTAGTAGACTTAGAATAGAAAACAAATGTATTGGTAAAGGTGATGGTAGAGGTCAATGTAGAGGTTATGATTGAGGTAGTGATAGTTGTAGAGTTAGAAGTAAAAAATAAATGTATTACTAGAGATAGAGGTAGAAATTAAGGTATTGGTAGAGGCAATGGTACGAGTAGAGTTTTTTGGATAGTTAAATGTAGAGGTATTGGTTGAGGTAGTGCTAGTGGTAGATTTAAAATGAACTGGTAAAGTTAGAGACAGAAGCAGATGTTTTGGTAGAGATAGAGGTATTGGTAGAGATAGTGCAGGTATTGGTAGGGTTAAAGATAGAGTTTCAATTACAGTTAGAGGCAAAGGTATTGGTAGAGGTTTTTTAAGAGTAGAGGTAGTCGTATAGTTAAATGTAGAGGTTATGGTTGAGGTAGTGAGTTAATATATATTGGTAGAGTTAGAAGTAAAAGCAAATTTACTGGTAAAAGTATTGGTAGAGGCAGTGGTACAAGTAGAGGTATTGGTAAAGGTGGTTAAAGGAATATGATTTGGATGAGGCAGTGATAGTGGTAGAGTTAAAGGTATTGGTAGAGTTAGAAGTAAAATCAAATGTATTAGTAGAGGTAAAGGTAGAAATAAAGGCATTGATAGAGGCAGTGGTATTGGTAGAAGTGGTGGTAGCATTAAAGGTAGAGGTTATAGTTAAGGTAGAGATAGTGGTAGAGTCAAAGGTATTGGTAGAGTTAGAGGTGGTGGTAGAGGTAGAGTTAGGCCCAATCCCATCTCTACGCCTTAGCCCTTCTCTTTCCGGTGTCTCGATTCTCTTTTGGCTGGGGTGGTAGGGGTAAGGGGAAGGGCCAGATAGCCCTTCAAACGAAGATTTTTCAGGACCACACTTCGAACGAAGGGGTATGAGGAGTTTCCCTCCACCGACTACCGTGCTGCTAGAATGTGTGTATGTTGCCACTCGGGATCGATCGGGATCGATCACTTGCGTTGCCAGTTTCTCCATAGATTGCTAAGCGCACTATTTGAGTGATGTGAACACATATTAATAATAGTTAAAAATATATATCTGGTCATCCTTCATAACGCAGTCGATATTTACATCACGTATCGTCTGTAAACTCTTGCGTTACAAAGGCAACGACTGACTTGACGTATAACGTATGAACATCATCGCAGCACCACAGTGGATAACGAAAACACATCCGTACCGGCCGGCTCGGATCAGCACGGAATGGACCGGTTGACAAACAAAGAGAAATGGAAGCTTTAGCATAAGTTCTGCCGGGAAGACTTAATTGTCATGTCACTTTAACTTTATCTATCCAATCACATTCCAATACCTGGGTATAAAAGATTGGTACTTACGCATGTCTGAGTTCGCAGATGATGACGCTCCAATTCACCGCCATCCTCCCCACCACCTCCAAGTCAAATCCTTCCTTACATCCACCCCACCACCACCAGGATGGTCCCTTCCATACCTCACGGGGGGGTCGGCTGCGCCTCTGCCTTCGTCTTCAGGCAGGATATGCAGAGTCCGGACCCTCAGATTGCGAGCTACGGACGGGGCCTATGCCAATGTACTTTATTGCTTGCTGGGCTGTTAATAAATGGATAATTGTCACAGTATTTATTCTCCCGAGTCTTTCTGGCAGAACTGTTTGGCCCGATGGAAAAGCGGCTCCACCAGTCTTGTATGTTCTGTATCCTCTTAGGAAACTCCAAGGCTCATACGTTTTTGAACTAAAAATGAGCGCCGTTTTATTAAGTCCAAATACAGCGCAAAACAAAGTTGGGAGTGAGTAATCTGTTAAACATGCTCGCGCCTGATTTCTGTTAGATATGTGCACTTCATTGCTGTTTATACTGGTTAAATGTTACAGGACATGGGGTATGATGACGTGTGATGGTATAGTAGTGGTGTCCCATTTCTTAGGAGAATATTTTCACCCCTACACCTTGCCACTCTCTTTCAAGGGGCAAGGGCAAAGGGAACGGGTAGGTGTAGATGTAGATGTAGGGGTAGGGGAAGGCGAAGGGGAATTAAATAGAATTGCGATAGGGCCTTAGAGGTGGTGGTAGAGGTAGTTATGGTGGTGAAGTTAAAAGTATTGGTAGAGTTATAGGTAGAGATTTTGTATGAAGTAGTGATAGTGTTGATAAAGATAGAGGTAGAAGAATTTGCAGAGGTAGTGGTACTGGCAGAGCTAAGGGAAGATTAGCAGATTGTCCAGAAAAAATCTGCAAACAGTGCACAGTAGTATGCTATGGTATCAATTATGACCTTATAGGAGTAGATAAGGTACAAATCTGTCCTTTTAAAGGTACTGTCTCAGTGACAACCTGCTGTACCTCTAAATGTATAATTTTTGCATTTCTGTTTTCAGGTAGAGATACAAACAGACATAGGTTAGTTGTCAAATACCCAGCACTTATGGATAGGGTTGGGCATCGAGAACCGGTTCCAAGTTTAAAAAATAACGATGCCATTGGAACCGTTTAGAAAAAAATAGTTTTTGATTCCGATCAACGGTTCCAAACGCGCAAGTTTTGGTTTCCATAGTGGCCACCGGATTTCCGGAAGTGCTTACCGCGCCCGTTTGCTCTGTTGCAGCCATGGAGCACGGTAAGCGGCGCTCAAAAGTGTGGCTTTATTTCACTTTTAAAAAAGCTTGGGTCGGCACAGTGCAACACATGTGACAAACGTATTTCTCTCTATAAATATGTGGTGTAACGTTACAAGTTAACGAGTGTAATTTGTTGCTGCGCAGGTCCACTGTCTCGTCCTCCTCGGGCAACCCTGTGCTAACCAACGTTATTAAAGGGATAGTTCAACCTGAAATGAAAATAAAGCCATCTTTTACTCACCCTGCTGTTGTCCCAGTGCCCTATGTCCTTCTATCTTTTTCGGACCTCAAAAGCAGAAATTTTGAAACAAAAAACAAAAAAACAGCAGGGTGAGTAAAAGATGGCTTTATTTTCATTTCAGGGTGAACTAACGTTATCCCTTTAACGTTACCTCGTCACAATCAGTAAGTGATTGTAGTGTAATAACAAAGCCCCTGAAAATGCCAGTGGAGAAAGTCCCAAAACTAAAACTCATTGTTGAATCAAAATCAAAATGTCCTCTGTGAAATGAGCCTGTGACATGTTTTGACTCGAAATTAAGAATCGGAATTGTTCAAATCAAAACGATGCCCAACCATACTTATGGACTTAGGAAACCATCATTGACTCTTCCCTCAGATAGCACAACAAAGACTTTCACAACTCTTCCACCTGACACTCTACTCCATTTAACCTCTTTCAATATTTTATTTATAAAAAAAAGCTTCTCCAAGTCTTGCCACTGCCGGTGTCTGCCTTTGGCTCACGGCCAAATTTGATTTGTGTTTTCTATGGAAAATGCAAATGCTCCAATGGCACGGCTTTTCATGCATAGTGCTAATATGCAAATCACACAGTTCACTTCCATCAAATAATGTTAAAACCAAAAGTCTATAAAAGTAAGTAATTTAATGAAATTTTCAAGAATGCAAATCCAAGGCTGTATGGAGCGCGGTTTCTCTGCAGGCATTAAGCTGCGTTACGTCGGGCCCGTTTATCTTAATAGCTGATCTGAGTGCAGCGAGTGAGGGCCTCTCAGCCTAATCAAAGCTTTGCTTCCTGTACCGTGGCTTTCTGCAGTGACCAACTCGGAATTAACACTCCAGTGCACCCAAATATGGCCGCTTCACCATTGATATGTGCAGTTAATTACATTCAAATGACTATTAAAGAACCTGCTCTCTCTTCCTCTTTTGGCTTCTGTCACAATGCCTAGCAGCCCATCCGAATAGTCTCTGGATTACAGCCCCTGTGTTCGTGAAAACAGATGAAAATTCATAGATAAATCTACATTAAAGGACTTCAAGCAATTAATGGATGCAACAATTCAGTAATGTTGCTTTTGATTTATCACCTTATGGGGAACTGATTTATGGCTCTATGGATTTAGAAAAGGTATCAAGTGCGGCATGTTCTCCTGCAGAGCTTTATGATCAGCAATCTATCCTGATAAGAAAGGTTTTGAGGATCTGTGTGTGTAAATTAGACTTTAAATGATCTCTTCTGGTAATATATTTGTTTTTATAGAGCGCATATGCTGTTTACTTCCAACTCTTTCAAAGATCGGGTGCTGTACCAGTACAATGATTAATTTTTTTCATGAATAATTTCATTGATTTATTTATTACTTAAATGATGATGAAGCAATTAGCTCTGGACATTTTATATTACTGATCGATTTATGTTTCGTTTTTGGTTGTAAAATATTCTTGGGCGATCCAATTATTGTCTGTTCTGAGGTATGATCTTTGTCAAACATAATCAAAACGAGAGAGAGATATATTTTATTAATAGGTGTGATTAATTGAGTTCAGTGATCAGCTGAATATCTGATTTTCTCTCCTTTTTTGGTTTTCTTGAGAGTGGGGTTAGAGGTAAATTGCAAAGTGGGTGTATAATTACATCATTTAAATGGACATTATTTTAGCCTGAGTTAAACAAGTCAGTGGAGCAGAAAATTGTCCGGTTTCCTCCAAATAAGCCAAACACACACACACACACACACACAATTGAAGAAATTCTTTGTAATGTAATTGTACTATTCTTTGAGGGAAGATTTCTCATTTCTACACAAGAAGTCTTTCAAGTCTTTTGACCTTCAGAGAATGGACACCATTGACTTTCTATGAATCTTTGCTTACTTTGAAACTCCTACACAGAATACTCTAATAGCCAACGGTAAATATCTCTTAAATCACCTTAAGTTGTAGTCATGAATCCACTGAGAAATGGAAATGATTAAGGATTAATTTGCTGTGCTGTGTTAAAGATAGCAGGGTACATTGTGCTGCTGTAAAGTCACCTTCCAGATTGTGTCCGCAATCAGGGTTTTGGGTTAAGATGGAGGGATGTGTTATGGTTGGTGAAAAGTCTGTTGTGTTTGTTTAAGCTGACCTTGGTTTAGAAATCTCCAATGTCAGGCGTTTCCTTTGCTGATTAAGTCCTGTAAAAAGAGCTAGTGTGCTCCTTATATGCTTTAAGTGGAGGTTTGGGTGATAGAGATTGGAAGTGTGTATGAGTAGATCAATATAATCTACAGTATGTTTAAACTGAAACTACACAACAAACTGCTTACATGAATGAAAAAAAAAACATTTTAAATATTTAAAATAGGCTAAATCAATTCAATCTACAATTCAAGTAGAAATTATGAGCACAAAACAATTAAAGGGGTCATGAACTGAGAACTCCTCCATGAACTGCCACCTTAACGTGGTGGAGGGGTTTGAGTACCCGAATGACCCTAGGAGCTACGTTGTCCGGGGCTATATGCCCCTGGTAGGGTCTCCCAAGGCAAACAGGTCCTAGGTGACGGGTCAGACTAAGAGCAGTTCAAAAACCCCTTATGACGACAAAGAAAAGGAGGACCGTGACGTCGCCTGGTACGGCGCAGCCGGGGCCCCACCCTGGAGCCAGGCCTGGGGTTGGGGCTCGTATGCGAGCGCCTGGTGCCCGGGTCTTCCCCCACAGGCTCAGCCCAAAGGAGCGACGTGGGGACACCATCCCGTGGGCCCACCACTCACGGGAGGGACCGTAAGGCGCCGGTGCAAAGAGAATCGGGCAGCAGTCGAAGGCAGGGGCCTAGACGACCCGATCCCTGGACACGGAAACTGGCTCTTGGGACATGGAATGTCACCTCACTGGCGGGGAAAGAGCCTGAGATTGTGCGTGAGGTTGAGAGGTTCCGACTAGAGATAGTCGGAATCACCTCCATGCGCGGCTTGGGCTCTGGAACCACACAGAGAGGATGGACTCTTCACCCCTCTGGAGTTGCCCATGGTGAGAGGCGGCGGGCTGGTGTGGGTTTGCTTATAGCCCACCAGCTCTGCCGCCATGTGTTGGAGTTCACCCCGGTGAACGAGAGGGTCTTTTCCCTGCGCCTTCGGCTCGGGGATAGGTCTCTCACTGTTGTGTGTGCCTACGGGCCGAACGGCAGTGCAGAGTACCCGACCTTCTTGGTGTCCCTGGGAGGGGTGCTGGAAAGTGCTCCGACTGGGGACTCCGTCGTTCTACTGGGGGACTTCAACGCCCACGTGGGCAATGACAGTGAAACCTGGAGGGGCGTGATTGGGAGGAACGGCCCCCCTGATCTGAACCCGAGTGGTGTTCAGTTATTGGACTTCTGTGCTAGTTACAGTTTGTCCATAAAGAACACCATGTTCAAGCATAAGGGTGTCCATCAGTGCATATGGCACCAGGACACCCTAGGTCGTAGGTCAATGATCGACTTTGTGGTCGTTTCATCTGACCTGCGGCCGTATGTCTTGGACACTCGGGTGAAGAGAGGGGCGGAGCTGTCAACTGATCACCACCTGGTGGTGAGTTGGATCCGATGGCGAGGGAGAAAGCTGGATAGACTCGGTAGACCCAAACGTACTGTGAGGGTCTGCTGGGAACGTTTGGCCGAGTCTCCTGTCAGAGAGATCTTCAACTCCTGCCTCCGGCAGAGCTTCGACCGGATCCCGAGGGAGGCTGGAGATATTGAGTCCGAGTGGACCATGTTCTCCACCTTCATTGTCAAAGCGGCCGCTCTGAGCTGTGGACGCAAGGTCTCCGGTGCCTGTCGAGGCGACAATCCCCGAACCCGGTGGTGGACACCTGAAGTAAGGGATGCCGTCAAGCTGAAGAAGGAGTCCTATTGGGCCTGGCTGGCTTGTGGGACTCCTGAGGCAGCTGACAGGTACTGGCAGGCTAAACGCTGTTTACAGTGGCGATGGGCGACTGTTGACCTCAACTGGGGATGTTGTCGGACGGTGGAAGGAATACTTTGAGGATCTCCTCAATCCCGCCGTCACGTCTTCCATTGAGGAAGCAGAGGCTGGGGGCTCAGAGGAGGACTCGTCCATCACCCAAGCTGAAGTCACCGAGGTGGTCAAGAAACTCCTCGGTGGCAAGGCACCGGGGGTGGATGAGATCCGCCCTGAGTACATCAAGTCTCTGGATGTTGTGAGGCTGTCTTGGTTGACACGCCTCTGCAGCATCGTGTGGCGGTCGGGGACAGTGCCTCTGGGATGGCAGACCGGGGTGGTGGTCCCTCTTTTTAAGAAGGGGGACCGGAGGGTGTGTTCCAACTATAGGGGGATAGTCCCGGCCTGAAATAGTCCCAATATAAACACGTATTATAAGTGTACAATAATGATTCAGGTAAGACAAAAACACGGTTTGGAAAATGGATTCATGTCGTACACTCTAATTTTTGTAAATCTGAGTTGCAATGACGAGATCCTGCTTTCATGCGCTCAACCACACGTGTGATCGGCAACAATGATCATCACTGCAACCTTTCATGCCACGATCTGAATATAATGCTCTCTTTTAGCGAAAGTTGACTCACTTACCGCTGACCGCCGGAAGCTAGTTATTTTAGTCTATAAAGTTTTAAATATGGATATTTTTCTTACACAAACGCGCCACTTCACTTCAGAAGGCCTTTATTAACACCCTGGAGCCGTGAGGAGCAGTTATATGATGGAAATATGCACTTTTATGATGGACAGATGCACTTTTATGATGGATATATGCACTTTTATGATCGATATATGCACTTTTATGATGGATAGATGCACTTTTATGATGGATGGATGCACTTTTATGATGGATAGATGCACTTTTATGATAGCACTTTTATGATAGACAAATGCACTTTTATGATGAATAGATGCGCTTTTATGATGGAAAGATGCACTTTTATGATGAATAGATGCACTTTTATGATGGATGGATGCACTTTTATGATGGATAGATGCACTTTTATGATAGACAGATGCACTTTTATGATGAATAGATGCATTTTTATGATGGACAGATGCACTTTTATGATAGACAGATGCACTTTTATGATGAATAGATGCATTTTTATGATGGACAGATGCACTTTTATGATGAATAGATGCACTTTTATGATGGAGGGATGCACTTTTATGATGGACAGATGCACTTTTATAAGGGACAAATGCACTTTTATGATGGATAGATGCACTTTTATGATAGACAGATGCACTTTTATGATGGAGGGATGCACTTTTATGATGAATAGATGCATTTTTATGATGGACAGATGCACCTTTATGATGGACAGATTCACTTTTATGATGGAGGGATGCACTTTTATGATGGACAGATGCACTTTTATAAGGGACAAATGCACTTTTATGATGGATAGATGCACTATTATGATGGAGGGATGCACTTTTATGATGGACAGATGCACTTTTATGATGAATAGATGCACTATTATGATGGAGGGATGCACTTTTATGATGATAGATGCACTTTTATGATGGAGGGATGCACTTTTATGATGGACAGATGCACTATTATGATGAATAGATGCAGTTTTATGATGATAGATGCACTTTTATGATGGACAGATGCACTTTTATGATGGACAGATGCACTATTATGATGGACAGATGCACTATTATGATGAATAGATGCACTTTTATGATGATAGATGCACTTTTATGATGAATAGATGCACTTTTATGATGAATAGATGCATTTTTATGATGGATAGATGCACTTTTATGATGGAGGGATGCACTTTAAGATAGACAGATGCACTTTTATGATAAATAGATGCACTTTTATGATGGAGGGATGCACTTTTATGATAGACAGATGCACTTTTATGATGAATAGATGCATTTTTATGATGGACAGATGCACTTTTATGATGGACAGATGCACTTTTATGATGGAGGGATGCACTTTTATGATGGACAGATGCACTTTTATAAGGGACAAATGCACTTTTATGATGGATAGATGCACTATTATGATGGAGGGATGCACTTTTATGATGATAGATGCACCTTTATGATGGAGGGATGCACTTTTATGATGGACAGATGCACTTTTATGATGAATAGATGCACTTTTATGATGATAGATGCACCTTTATGATGGAGGGATGCACTTTTATGATGGACAGATGCACTTTTATGATGGACAGATGCACTTTTATGATGAATAGATGCACTTTTATGATGATAGATGCACTTTTATGATGAATAGATGCACTTTTATGATGGAAGGATGCACTTTTATGATGGATAGATGCACTTTTATGATGGAAGGATGCACTTTTATGATGGATAGATGCACTTTTATGATGGATAGATGCTCTTTTATGATGGACAGATGCACTTTTATGATGGACAGATGCACTTTTATGATGGACAGATGCACTTTTATGATGGATAGATGCACTTTTATGATGGAGGGATGCACTTTTATGATGGACAGATGCA
Organism: Romanogobio albipinnatus; assembly: GCA_023566225.1. Classification (NCBI taxonomy): domain Eukaryota; kingdom Metazoa; phylum Chordata; class Actinopteri; order Cypriniformes; family Gobionidae; genus Romanogobio; species Romanogobio albipinnatus. The sequence goes on along the minus strand of CM042262.1, from coordinate 3,774,947 downwards.
CTTTTTTATGATGGAAGGATGCACTTTTATGATGGACAGATGCACTTTTATGATGGATAGATGCACTTTTATGATGGAGGGATGCACTTTTATGATGAATAGATGCACTTTTATGATGGACAGATGCACTTTTATGATGGATAGATGCACTTTTATGATGGACAGATGCACTTTTATGATGGATAGAGGCACTTTTATGATGGAGGGATGCACTTTTATGATGGACAGATGCACTTTTGATGAATAGATGCACTTTTATGATGATAGATGCACTTTTATGATGGACAGATGCACTTTTATGATGGATAGATGCACTTTTATGATGGACAGATGCACTTTTATGATGGACAGATGCACTTTTATGATGGAGGGATGCACTTTTATGATGGACAGATGCACTTTTATGATGGAGGGATGCACTTTTATGATGGAGGGATGCACTTTTTTGATGGAGGGATGCACTTTGATGATGGATAGATGCACTTTTATGATGAATAGATGCACTATTATGATGGACAGATGCACTTTTATGATGGATAGATGCACTTTTATGATGGACAGATGCACTTTTATGATGGATAGATGCACTTTTATGATGGACAGATGCACTTTTATGATGGAGGGATGCACTTTTATGATGAATAGATGCACTTTTATGATGGACAGATGCACTTTTATGATGAATAGATGCACTTTTATGATGGACAGATGCACTTTTATGATGGAGAGATGCACTTTTATGATGAATAGATGCACTTTTATGATGTACAGATGCACTTTTATGATGGAGAGATGCACTTTTATGATGGATAGATGCACTTTTATGATGGATAGATGCACTTTTATGATGGACAGATGCACTTTTATGATGGAGAGATGCACTTTTATGATGGAGAGATGCACTTTTGTGATGGACAGATGCACTTTTATGATGGAGGGATGCACTTTTATGATGGATAGATGCACTTTTATGATGAATAGATGCACTTTTATGATGGATAGATGCACTTTTATGATGGACAGATGCACTTTTATGATGGAGGGATGCACTTTTATGATGAATAGATGCACTTTTGTGATGGATAGATGCACTTTTGTGATGGACAGATGCACTTTTATGATGGAGGGATGCACTTTTATGATGGACAGATGCACTTTTATGATGGACAGATGCACTTTTATGATGAATAGATGCACTTCTATGATGAATAGATGCACTTTTATGATGGACAGATGCACTTTTATGATGAATAGATGCACTTCTATGATGGACAGATGCACTTTTATGATGAATAGATGCACTTTTGTGATGGACAGATGCACTTTTGTGATGGACAGATGCACTTTTATGATGGATAGATGCACTTTTATGATGAATAGATGCACTTTTATGATGGACAGATGCACTTTTATGATGAATAGATGCACTTCTATGATGGACAGATGCACTTTTATGATGAATAGATGCACTTTTATGATGGATAGATGCACTTTTATGATGGACAGATGCACTTTTATGATGGATAGATGCACTTTTATGATGGACAGATGCACTTTTATGATGGATAGATGCACTTTTATGATGGACAGATGCACTTTTATGATGGACAGATGCACTTTTATGATGGACAGATGTACTTTTATGATGGACAGATGCACTTTTATGATGGAGGGATGCACTTTTATGATGGACAGATGCACTTTTATGATGGACAGATGCACTTTTATGATGGATAGATGCACTTTTATGATGGAGGGATGCACTTTTATGATGGACAGATGCACTTTTATGATGGACAGATGCACTTTTATGATGGAGGGATGCACTTTTATGATGGACAGATGCACTTTTATGATGGATAGATGCACTTTTATGATGGAGGGATGCACTTTTATGATGGACAGATGCACTTTTTTATGATGGATAGATGCACTTTTATGATGGACAGATGCACTTTTATGATGAATAGATGCACTTTTATGATGGACAGATGCACTTTTATGATGGAGGGATGCACTTTTATGATGGATGGATGCTCTTTTATGATGGACAGATGCACTTTTATGATGGATAGATGCACTTTTATGATGGAGGGATGCACTTTTATGATGGACAGATGCACTTTTATGATGGACAGATGCACTTTTATGATGGACAGATGCACTTTTATGATGGACAGATGCACTTTTATGATGGATAGATGCACTTTTATGATGGAGGGATGCACTTTTATGATGGATAGATGCACTTTTATGATGGATAGATGCACTTTTATGATGGAGGGATGCACTTTTATGATGCATAGATGCTCTTTTATGATGGACAGATGCACTTTTATGATGGACAGATGCACTTTTATGATGGACAGATGCACTTTTATGATGGATAGATGCACTTTTATGATGGACAGATGCACTTTTATGATGGATAGATGCACTTTTATGATGGAGGGATGCACTTTTATGATGGACAGATGCACTTTTATGATGGACAGATGCACTTTTATGATGGATAGATGCACTTTTATGATGGAATGATGCACTTTTATGATGGATAGATGCACTTTTATGATGAATAGATGCACTTTTATGATGGACAGATGCACTTTTATGATGAATAGATGCACTTCTATGATGGACAGATGCACTTTTATGATGAATAGATGCACTTTTATGATGGATAGATGCACTTTTATGATGGACAGATGCACTTTTATGATGGATAGATGCACTTTTATGATGGACAGATGCACTTTTATGATGGATAGATGCACTTTTATGATGGACAGATGCACTTTTATGATGGACAGATGCACTTTTATGATGGACAGATGTACTTTTATGATGGACAGATGCACTTTTATGATGGAGGGATGCACTTTTATGATGGACAGATGCACTTTTATGATGGACAGATGCACTTTTATGATGGATAGATGCACTTTTATGATGGAGGGATGCACTTTTATGATGGACAGATGCACTTTTATGATGGACAGATGCACTTTTATGATGGAGGGATGCACTTTTATGATGGACAGATGCACTTTTATGATGGATAGATGCACTTTTATGATGGAGGGATGCACTTTTATGATGGACAGATGCACTTTTTTATGATGGATAGATGCACTTTTATGATGGACAGATGCACTTTTATGATGAATAGATGCACTTTTATGATGGACAGATGCACTTTTATGATGGAGGGATGCACTTTTATGATGGATGGATGCTCTTTTATGATGGACAGATGCACTTTTATGATGGATAGATGCACTTTTATGATGGAGGGATGCACTTTTATGATGGACAGATGCACTTTTATGATGGACAGATGCACTTTTATGATGGACAGATGCACTTTTATGATGGACAGATGCACTTTTATGATGGATAGATGCACTTTTATGATGGAGGGATGCACTTTTATGATGGATAGATGCACTTTTATGATGGATAGATGCACTTTTATGATGGAGGGATGCACTTTTATGATGCATAGATGCTCTTTTATGATGGACAGATGCACTTTTATGATGGACAGATGCACTTTTATGATGGACAGATGCACTTTTATGATGGATAGATGCACTTTTATGATGGACAGATGCACTTTTATGATGGATAGATGCACTTTTATGATGGAGGGATGCACTTTTATGATGGACAGATGCACTTTTATGATGGACAGATGCACTTTTATGATGGATAGATGCACTTTTATGATGGAATGATGCACTTTTATGATGGATAGATGCACTTGTATGATGGAGGGATGCACTTTTATGATGGATAGATGCTCTTTTATGATGGACAGATGCACTTTTATGATGGATAGATGCACTTTTATGATGGAGGGATGCACTTTTATGATGGATAGATGCACTTTTATGATGGACAGATGCACTTTTATGATGGACAGATGCACTTTTATGATGGACAGATGCACTTTTATGATGGATAGATGCACTTTTATGATGGACAGATGCACTTTTATGATGGATAGATGCACTTTTATGATGGAGGGATGCACTTTTATGATGGACAGATGCACTTTTATGATGGACAGATGCACTTTTATGATGGACAGATGCACTTTTATGATGGATAGATGCACTTTTATGATGGACAGATGCACTTTTATGATGGACAGATGCACTTTTATGATGGATGGATACACTTTTATGATGGATAGATGCACTATTATGATGGATAGATGCACTTTTATGATGGACAGATGCACTTTTATGATGGATAGATGCACTTTTATGATGGACAGATGCACTTTTATGATGGACAGATGCACTTTTTTATGATGGATAGATGCACTTTTATGATGGACAGACGCACTTTTATGATGGATAGATGCACTTTTATGATGGAGGGATGCACTTTTATGATGAATAGATGCACTTTTATGATGGACAGATGCACTTTTATGATGGATAGATGCTCTTTTACGATGGATAGATGCACTTTTATGATGGACAGATGCACTTTTGATGAATAGATGCACTTTTATGATGGAGGGATGCACTTTTGTGATGGACAGATGCACTTTTATGATGGACAGATGCACTTTTATGATGGATAGATGCACTTTTATGATGGACAGATGCACTTTTACGATGGATAGATGCACTTTTATGATGGACAGATGCACTTTTGATGAATAGATGCACTTTTATGATGGAGGGATGCACTTTTGTGATGGACAGATGCACTTTTATGATGGACAGATGCACTTTTATGATGGATAGATGCACTTTTATGATGGACAGATGCACTTTTATGATGGATAGATGCACTTTTATGATGGACAGATGCACTTTTATGATGGATAGATGCACTTTTATGATGGACAGATGCACTTTTGATGAATAGATGCACTTTTATGATGGATAGATGCACTTTTATGATGGATAGATGCACTTTTATGATGAATAGATGCACTTTTATGATGAATAGATGCACTTTTATGATGGATGCACTGTTATGGACTTCAAAAACAACACAACCATTCACTGCCATTATAAAGCTTTGAAGAGCCAGGACATTTTTAATATAACTCTAATGTCATACACACCTAGGATGACTTGAGGGTGAGTAAATCATGGTCTAATTTTCATTTTTGGGTGAACTAACCCTTTAATATTACTCAGTACTTGAATGTATAACTACACTGTAACAAACACTTGTGCTGCTCTTGAGGTGGATACGGGTAAGGTTAGGGACTGGTTTATGGTATGGGTAGGTTTAAGGGAAGGCTCAACCGTGTAATTATAGATGTAATTACAGAAATTAATTATTTAATACAGCAAGTATTTTAAAACATAAGCACAATGTGAAAACATATAGTCAACAAATGCATTTTAAGTCAAATGATACGTTCAAATGTTAGTTAGTAGTTATTGAGACGTGATTCCTTTTGCTCTTTAATTCCAGCAGAAACAGAGCAGCTGAAGCTTTTACAGCATGAAAACTTTGCCCAAAGACCTTCATGCTTCTCAGTCAAGACTAATGACACATCCCAAGGCCTTCCAGGTCCAGCGGCTGAGTCTAAGCTGTCAAACAACAATCAAAGCTCAATTCAAACTCAACACTCAAACCAATCAACGCAAGGTGACTTTCTTGTAATCCATAAGAGTATCAGGCAAGGATCTGCGCTCCATACTTTGATCAGGTTTCCAATACATTGCGCACCTGGATTGGCTTTGTTGGGACTGTCTTGAGGAGATGCCCGTTGTCTAAATGACAGCAGACAAGCGCTATGACAAGCATCTCAGACTCACTGTCCCTTTAACAGCTCAGACGGAGCAACTGTCAATTCCCCCTCGCGCCGACTCTCTTTGAGCGGGATGTATCCATCAAAGCTCGGAGGAGCTGGCGAACAGTGTATTGACCTTGAGTGGCTCGCATTGATTTCCGGTTCTGACACACAGATGAGGGGAGGGAAGCGTACAGTGGATGTGGAGGTGGGGGTTTCTTACATGGCCGCCAGCCTGTAGGTGTGATTGGGAACAGATTTCCCAAATTCCAATACGGCGCCACCTGCCCCAGATGATGGATCGCTCTCTGGTATCCCATCAATCCTCACCTGCAGGAGAGAGGGTGACACCTGTGAGAAATTTATCATCATATACGACACCGCTGCAACCGGCTAATCACAGGGAAGCTCTGTCTAGTAAGCCCCGCCCCATAAGAAGGCCAGGAGGATTCTTTTAAAAGCAGATTTATATGGTGGTGTGACATTGTGTTGACGTGTGTATACGTTCACTTAATGTGTATCAATTGCCCACAAAAAGGATAACACAAGAGTCACCGATTGTGCCATTTACATTATTTAAAAATATGAATAATTATATGATGCATATAATACTATAAAATGCATTCCCTCATACACAAAAATGTAATAAAAGAGGGCAGTTAATACGCTAATTCAATGATCTCGTCCCCTATGGATAGTTAAGAACCTTCTGCTATGTTTATGACTCTGGGAAATCATGTCTACAATCTCTCACATCAGTCATTGCCCTGCATCTATACATCTACCATTGGCCAACTGGGAAAATGAACATTCTTGAACAAGCTTCAACGTGCAACCAGTCCTTCGTATGAAGAACAAGTAATTGTTTCTCAAGTAAGGGATTGCGTTTGTGACCAGTTTCTAGTCTTCCACGAGCACAAGCTCTCTGGTTAAAGCCTTCTACCTTCAGCCCGTGCCAAGAGAGCCGATTCACAATGCCGCATTGAGCTCTGCTCAGCTTCTGTAAGACTCGATGGCGACTGGCTGTTGTAATCCTCCTCCACCTCATTTCATTAGCCAAGAGGACTAAAGTGATTAACAACACACAGGCCGAACTGAAGGAGGAAGAAAAAACACACAAAGTGCCTAAAAACACAAGGTGCTTTGAACACTGGCTTTCGCTCCCTCGTCTCTCAAACGTCTTTTTGTCAAATCCCAGGATTAGGTGCCATCAAAGAGTGAGAAGTATTACAAATCGATTTTCATAAAGAACCATTGTTCTCCTCCGAGAAACAAAGCAAAGCAGTTGCTGCTGGCAGATCTACGGAGATGGCGGCTAATCAGTTGAAAAGACATTGTTTCTGGGTCTGTATTGCCGATAAGACGTCTGATTAGCACTTAGCGTGAGGATTTCAAACTTTCCCTAAATTGTCTCAGACTCTGTAAGTAGCTCTACTGATGCGGGTAAAAGGCTGTGGACAGAGCCGAAAAGCCTGGCGTTGTCGTTTTGGCAGGTTAGCTTTTAATATTACTGATCTGAATAATAGTGGATTCTGAATGGTTTTTACCACAGAGCCAATTGAGTTTAATGTAGTCAATCATAGATTAGCACAAGGCTTTTCTCTTTGCCCGTACATTTGTGCATAGCAGAAGTTTCCGTAATAAAGCTTAAATATATCCGTTTGCTTCATTCATACATGTCGCTAATAAATCACCTCAGGAATTCTCCAGTCTTTAGCCTTTGTATAAATAAGAAAACACACTTTTGTGCCTATTTTCAACAGTCAACGCTTTTTTTTTGTGCATGTGCTCATGTGTATGGATGGCCAAGGAGAAGAAGTGGCTACCATATTTCTTCATGAGAGCAAACACTTCCAGCTGAATCCAGCTCTAGAATGACCTGTCAAGGGAAATGAGGACGAATAGTTAGAGTTCAGTGTGGGACACAAATCCTTCAACCATCAACCTGCTCGCTAACCCCAAAGCTAGCAGTAACACATAGCCTTCATTTTGTACTTGTGAAATGGAGAACTGTTTCGACCTGTTCTTACCTTTCTGCTGGTTCAGCCTTTGGTGAAGACGGTTGATACTCCTGCATGCCTCACTTTGATGAAGAAATGCTGTTGTAGTCAATTACAATATGCTAAGTATGTCTAGCATCATAAGCTAATTTAATTTTAAAAATCCTGCAAAAATGCAACTATTTCACAAGGTGGGGATTTTGTATGAATTCATATGATGATATTTGTACGGAAATGCATGGTTTTTAAAAAAAACAAAAAAAAACAAAAGCATGTGTAACTGGTCTAGGATTGTAACCGGGGTCTCTGGCGTGGGAGATGGGCACGCTAACAAGGACGCTAAAGACCGCAGCTGCTGGCACGCCTCTTGAGATCAGGGGAGTGAGGTTTACATGCACAGCTCTTACTGGCCTAAGTTTGTTACACTCACCCCTTTAAACGTCACTCCCGCCCGGGTCACGGCACCAAATGTTACCGGTCCTTCTCGACCCGCTCCAAGTGGGAATTGAACTGAGGTCTCCGGCGTGGGAGGCGGGTGCACTAACAAGGATGCTAAGGACCGCAACCGCTAGCATGCCTTGAGGCCAGTGGAGTGAGGTTTACACGCACAGCTCTTACTGGCCTACGTCCATTACACTCATCCCCCTAAAAGTCACTCCCATCCGGGTCACGGCACCAAATATATGGTCATTCTTGACCCGCTTGGAGCGGGATTCAAACCGTGGTCTCTGGAGTGGGAGGCGGGCTAGACATTGGTCAATACATTTTAGATTAAATGCATACAAATATTTGGTTTGTTTGGTTTGCATAGTAGGCTATTCTGATTTTGCATGCGAGTGATTTTATTCTTTTTGAGGAATAGTGAATCTTTTTGTGCAAGTGAGGTTAGTAAATACATGCTCACATTTAGTCTAGAACTACAATAACCATCATGTTTACACACGACGCTTCTGCACTTATGATTTTTCTCAACATGCGGACAGGACAGTTGTCAGTCAATACATTTGAAAAAGTCACTCAGATATTTTGTTGTAAATTTTAAAAGTAATGCATTACTTTACTAGTTACCTGAAAAAGTAATCTGATTACGTAACTCTAGTTACTTGTAATGCGTTACCCCCAACACTGCCTCTTAGTGGCCTACGTCTGTTACACTCATCCCCGTAAATATCACTCCCACCCAGGTCACGGCAACAAATATATCTGGTCCCTCTCGACTCGCTCCGAGCGGGATTTGAACGGTGGTCTCTGGAGTGGGAGGCAGGCGGCCAGGCGCGCTAACATGGCTAACATGGCGCCATGGATGCTAAAGGTCGCAACCGCTAACACACCTCTTACTGGCCTACGTCTGTTACACTCATCCCCCTAAATATCAGTCCCATCCAGGTCACGGCACCAAATATATCTGGTCCCTCTCGACCCGCTCCGAGCGGGATTTGAACCGTGGTCTCTGGAGTGGGAGGCAGGCGGCCAGGCGCTCTAACATGGATGCTAAAGGTCGCAACCGCAAACACACCTCTTACTGGCCTACGTCTGTTACACTCATCCCCGTAAATATCACTCCCACCCAGGTCACGGCACCAAATATATCTGGTCCCTCTCGACTCGCTCCGAGCGGGATTTGAACGGTGGTCTCTGGAGTGGGAGGCAGGCGGCCAGGCGCGCTAACATGGATGCTAAAGGTCGCAACCGCTAACACACCTCTTACTGGCCTACGTCTGTTACACTCATCCCCGTAAATATCACTCCCACCCAGGTCACGGCACCAAATATATCTGGTCCCTCTCGACTCGCTCCGAGCGGGATTTGAACGGTGGTCTCTGGAGTGGGAGGCAGGCGGCCAGGCGCGCTAACATGGATGCTAAAGGTCGCAACCGCTAACACACCTCTTACTGGCCTACGTCTGTTACACTCATCCCCGTAAATATCACTCCCACCCAGGACACGGCACCAATTATATCTGGTCCCTCTCGACTCGCTCCGAGCGGGATTTGAACGGTGGTCTCTGGAGTGGGAGGCAGGCGGCCAGGCGCGCTAACATGGATGCTAAAGGTCGCAACCGCTAACACACCTCTTACTGGCCTACGTCTGTTACACTCATCCCCGTAAATATCACTCCACACCCAGGACACGGCACCAAATATATCTGGTCCCTCTCGACCCGCTCCGAGCGGGATTTGAACCGTGGTCTCCGGCGTGGGCGGTGAGTGCGCTAACAAGGACACTAAAGACCGCAACCGCTAGTATGCCTCGAGGCCAGTGAAGTGAGGTTTACACGCACAGCTCTTACTTTCCTGTGTCCGTTACATAAGCATGAAGGTCACGCCTTAAATTCACCAGAATGTAAAATACTTAGGAATTGTTAGGACGTATTCTTAGCTGATCACTAAGAGAGTTTCCACTGGTCAGATTTGTCTGGTTTGAAGATTGCATGCTAACCATTTCTACCTGCGTTTTACCACTCGCTAATACCGCAACACAACATGAAAGCCTCATAAAACACAGCTTTCACTAACTGTTGCATGCCATAAAATATATAAGCTAGCGACTAAAACTGCCTCTACTGAGATTATTCCAAAGATCTCCATTCTGTCAGCTTTTATAGCGGCCCTCATTGACAGAGGAGTAATTTGAACTCCATGTCCCAGGGGTCCACTCTTTTACTTCCTGCTCCAGGAATAAGCAGCGTATCGATTAGTTATCAGCCAGTAATTGGGCCACAATCTCTCTCTCTCTTTCTCTTCCTCGCTTCTGTCTCCCCCTGAGATGTGTGATGGCCATGAAGAGCAACGGATATCCCCACTGATGCTGATAAATATCCTGCTGAACAAAATATCCTCCCCAAACAGCTGTTACATCCGACTTATGACTCCTGTTCTATCTCCTGTCACATTTGTTCACATATCCCAGTTTCAAAACATTGAGACAATGGTGGCTAACAGCTAGAGTGATCTTTTTTGGCCATTCCAATTTCAAAATTCAAACCTGTTACTACTGTAACTGACCTGGGGTTATTCTTAAGCACACACATAACATCATGTGAAATAGGAGTCTATAATAGGAGACTAGAAGTCTGTGTGAAATGGCACAAGCATTAAAAATGTTAAGACTGATTTATACTTAATGTTTATTTATCCAGAGTAGGGATTTAGACATTTTGAGAGCCTGAAAAGGAAATGAGGCAGATAAAACGAGCACATGCACGTGTGAACTCTTCCCAGAATAATCTCTGCCGTGAACCAACCAGACGCAACATGCCAAAAGAGCCATTTACCTCCCAGACAAACGACTTTCTGAAGCAACCACTGCTCCTTGACTCTTCTTTGCTCAATATTGCCATCATCAAACAGTCAGCTGCTTTAACCAACCTGTTCATCATTTAAACATCACTACAGCACTGCGGTTCAATTACCCAATGACTGAGTCGAGTTCTGTGAGCAGCACTAGACGGGCCATGCCCTTCAAGATTCAAAATCACGTCCTTCGAAATCAATGACCATTTCATTTGACAATAATCGCTCCAAGTTCTAGTTTCATTGTCTGTACTTTCTACCATGTAACTCAAGCCAACTCAAGTTTAATATAATAAGTAAACATGGTACATGGTTATTCTACAAATACAGGTTCTTCAATGCTTTTGGCAGAAATAAACCACGTCTTATCAAACACATTTTACAGTGTTTTTGGGTTCTAGAATTGACTAAATGGAGAGTGAAATAGATCGTAATGTTAAATTATAAAGTTCTTCAAAATCAATGAATGGGTTTCTTCGGTTTGAAGCACTGCTAACCTAGTCTCAGCCTCAGGCTAACACCTGCACTCCATTCAATCAATGTCTGATGCATATCACACACTAAAGTGGAAACTCGATCACTGCATCCAAAATCGAATACTTCTCTTCTATATAGTATGCAAAAAAAACAGTAGTATGTTCAAATACACTGTACTGGAAAAACAGTAGGCGAAAAGTACCCGGATGCTTAGAGTATTGCGATCTTTAACGGTCCACCAGGAAACAAAACCCACGTTTTGGGTGGAAAACGCCGGATTCGAAAAGGTTTGCGAAGATAATGGCTTTGTTTGAGGTTGAATTCACATTTACCCACGGGATATGGTTGATATGGTATGATTTATACCCTCCTAAACAAAACTGTGTCAGTCACATGGGTCATCCTGATTAAAGGTCCCGTTCTTCGTGTTTTTTTGAAGCTTTGATTGTGTTAACAGTGTGCAATATAACATGTGTTCGCGTGTAAAAAAACACAGTATTTTTAACACAATGTACTGATCTGTACACCGCTGTATTCACTGTCCTGAAAACGGCTGATGACTTCCTTTATTCTATGAAGTCCCTCCTTCAGAAATACGTAACGAGTTCTGATTGTGCCAGCGGTTCCCGTGTTGTGATTGGACAGCAGCTTAGCGAACGTGGCCCGGTTCCTGTGTTGTGATTCGACAGCAGCTTAGCGCACGTGGAAAGGTCACGCCTCTTAACGGGAGATGTATGCAGCGTCCCTGGGAAAGCCAAACAAAGGTGATTTGACTCCGGGATGAAAATAACAGCGTCTCGACGACATGGCGACAAACACACTCAAACGCAACACTTCCTTTTCTCCACGCGACCGTCCTCTTCTCCACGTGGGACAGCAACAAGACCACGCCCCCTTTTTTAGCGTATTCTTGTGGGCGGAGGTTAGTCTGTTCTACTGTTCTACTGACGTCATTAATGAAGTAAGTACCAGGATGTAGTCCAAGCCGGCCGTTCGCTGTAGGCTTTGAAAGGGAACTTCTGTTAAATAAAATATCTCGCTTGGCATTGAACTTTGAGCTTTATAATTTTACAGGTATTATTTATGCTCTAACAGCAACATTACACACTAACTAAAGTTTGAACAGTGGGATCACGAAGAACGGGACCTTTAAGTGGGCGGTCCTTGGCCAATTGCAATGGCTAAAGAGCCAACATAGGAAGTTCCAACATCCAGTTCCTGGATCAACATTCATGTTGGTTCTGGACATTTCAATCAATCAATCAATCGATCAGATCAGATCCTAGAGCTTCAGTTGAGTTTTAGAACAATTTAGTTAGGGAAAAGGTTGGGTTTAGTACTGTTTGTTGTCCAACAAAATATCAAAAACCTCAAAAGATCCAAACACGTCCTACTTGGTATATTCATGTTCATCCCAAAACCAGGTTGGGATACCAGCTCAGACCAGATAAGAGGAGAAAAAAAAGCACCAGTCCATGAATGGTTTTCTAATGAACTAGAGAATAAAGATTATTTGTGGTCCTTACAAGGTTCTTCTACACTATGCCATCCGTCTGCAGAACCCTTTTTAGAATCTCTTTAGAACCTATGCATTCATAAACCCAACCCACGCCGCTCTCGGGAAGTTGATTCCAATATAAATTTCAACAATGCAGTTTATACATGCATTTGTCTCCAATTATGCAAGCCCACCATACTGAAAAGACCCTAAATCATCTCTGCATGTCTTACATAATCCATAAATAATGGCTTTGTGTATGTTTACGCCACGCTGCGTGATATGATTCATATCTGGTATTGTTGCTGCTGTTGTTCACAGTCCTGTCCACGTTTTAAATGACCGCTCAAATGGCCGATGGGGGAGTATTTGAGGACTGACACAAATGCATTTGCAGATTGTATATCTCCCCTGTTTATGTGTCCTGTTACAGTCTCACATGCTAGCAGGTGATAGATGGTCGCCACGCGGCCACACATGCTGAGCTTGGCCATGTGTCTGACGCAGCAGTTACAAGAGTCCTTATGAGAATATGAATGAGATTTCCAGAGGTAAGTGAACTGACCAAGGAACCAGTTTATTGCCGTTTATTGTCCAAATGAATAAGATTACACTAATGGTGGTGTGCTAACTCTGATTTAAGACTAAAACAGGTCCCTTCTTTGCCTCTTAAAGGGTTGAATAATGGTTATTTCTGTCTTTATGCAAATTTATTTATAAGTATGAATTTCGCACAAACTAGTACAATGTAATTTGTAGGAAAATATATGATTTGTGATAAGAGAGTATGGATGAAGCTGCATCCTTAAACCTAACTCTCAGCCGGGCGTGACCAGTTTTTACGAAAATGTATGAATGAGTAAAATTATTATGAATTGTCAGGAGACTGTGTTGTAGTTTTCAGTTTGTCAGGCTTGGAGTCTAGTTAGCCACTCAGGTTGGGATACCAGCTTAAGCCAGATAAATCCAGCACACAATCTTAGGCTGTTTTAAGAGGTGTGTTTGTTTTCTTGACATCAATGAAATTAAATTGTGTGCGAGGCATATTAAAATGGGATTATTTTAACAATTACAAACTTCACTACAGACTTCTTGTGACTCAAAGACAAACCCTCGCATCTCTTTCTCTATCAGTCTATCTATAAGACAACATTTCATTTTTTGGGATCTTTGCCATCTCTCAGAGTCATATCTCAGTTTCCAATCTGGACATGGTCCAAACTCCTCCAACCAATCCGGAGCGGTGGTGTAAGCGGAGCTAAAGGACTAAAGTGGCTGCCACAAAACATATATTTCCTCTAAAAAAAAGAGGATCCAGAGAACAGATGCAGAAGTGCTGTAACCCAAGAGCTCCACAGGCTTTGCCTTCAGGGATTCTGTGGTTCACACACACACACACACACACACACACACACACACACACACACAGAAAGGTTGGACGGGACCCAAACATCAGTCATTCATGTTCAGACATCAGTGTATCTGTCCAAACCATCTGCAGTTGTGTGTGTGTTTGATTTTGTGTAGGTGTGACTTTGTGTGTGGTTTGGCTTGCAGAAACTAGAACATACTGTTGCTGCTTTACATGTCAATCAACATCTGTGGGAACTCTCTTTTTGCACCATGTTTTCATCTCAATGAATCCACCTCCATGCACATAAACACACACACGCGCACACAGTGGATGAAATCCCTTTCCCTGTGGACTCGGTCTCATTTTAAAATGCCCTCAATGGCAGTGGGCCAAACAGGGTCTCTTACGGCTAGTCTGAGCGAAAAATCACTCGTAACGTTTCAGGAACATTAATGTAATGCAAGCAGCTGCCAAATGCTATTCTAGCACACTATTTATTACACAAACTTTTTACTTTCACAGCCTCATGGCTTCAGCAGGGCTTTGCACAGACATTTCCCTTTTCTGTGTCTAGCACATTTGAGAATGCACAAACTATTTTAAAAATATTGTTTACAGCTGTTCTGTCTATCTTTAGGCAAAGGAGAGATTCAAGATGAAGATCTTGAAGATTCATCAAACAAAACTAACATCTCTGAAACGCTGGAGGACAGGTGCACGGGAAACAGAGGAAAAAAAACAAACCACCCATAACATTGACGATAACAGACCAAGAACTGAACTTGGGAGGGGGGGGGGTTAACTATACTAACAAATCAGTATCAATGGAGACATGGGGACTAGACTGAGAGAGTCCATGAAGGAAAAGATGGCGGACAAGACCACCACAGAGCCGGCAGAGACCATTGAGGAGCTGGCGAAGTTGGATGCACTGATGGAGTTGGACAGAGATGAAGGCCCATGGCAGAGCTTTGAGAGGTGCAGTCCAGGGTGGAGCTAGGGAGACAAAAGCCCAAGGCAGAGCTGGAGGATTGGAGAACCAGGGTGGCACCACTTGACCGGCGGGGTCAAGGTGGAGTCAAAGGATCCGAGGACTGAGGTAGAGCTGGGAGCTTGGAGGACCGAGGTGGAACCGATGGGAGTGAGGACCACAGTGGAGCCAAAGGAATGGAGGGTCTCAGGTTCAATGGTGGAGTCAGGGGGATTCAAAATCAAGGTGGAGTCAGAAGGATGAGGGACCCCAATGAAGCCAAGGGAGTGAGGAGCCACGGTGAAAGTCGAAAGGCAAAGGTGGAGTCCTGGGCTTGGAAGTCGGAGGTGGAGTCGAAGGGTCACGAGTCCCAGGATGTGGCCATGTTCGAGGTGGTTGTGGCTCGCTGGGACACCATGGTCGTGTCTGTGAATCCAGTGGACTGGGGAGGGCCTGATGAGCAGGACAATGGGGAAGAGCCAGGGGACTAGATGGAACCAGCGAAGGAGGCAGAGCCACGGAACCACCAGCTGGGCAGCTAGAAGGCTGGACAGGACCAGAGGATGAGGAAGGGTCAGGAAACTGGCTGTTACCAAAGAGTCCATTAAGTCTGGATGGGACCAGCAGGGAAGGAGAGACCATCCCTGGGTATCCAAATCAATAATTGCCAAAAATCAAAAGATGAACATGGCAGTGGGAGTGCGCTAGCTCCAGAATGGGCATGGTGGAAAGCATTGGCTAATTTCGAAATGGACAATGCGGCGGGTGCCGACTCGAGGTCCATGGCGGTTTGCTGCACTGGCTCAGGGTCCATGGCAGCCACATTATTCTCCAGTGCACAGCTATTCTGGTGCAGGAAGAGGAGCTGGTCCTCCGGGTGGACGGTGGCTGCTGCTAGATCCATCATCTGGTCAGTTATTGTCACGGGTTGTTGCAGGCAAAGGAGTGTTTTAAAGTGAAAATCTAAATGCAGCAGTCTTTACAAAACAGAAAAATCTGGAATGTCGGGGAACGGGAAACATGCAGGAGAAAAACAAACCAACCTTAACATTGACAATAATAGACCAAGTTATACACAGGACAAAATGAGGAATTAAACTAGAAAAAGGTGAACATAATCAGTAACTATAGAGACAAAAGACATGGGGACTAGGCATTTGGAATGAGCTAAACTCAAAGACCACACACTTGCCATTTGTGTCTGCAATATTTACAGGCATCATGAATTGAGAAATCAACTTTTCGTTCAGCCTTTGATATAGATTTACTTTTATGCATTTGGCAGATGCTTTTATCCAAAGCGGCTTACAGTTCCCTTATTACAGGGACAATCCCCCTGGAGCAACATGGAGTAAAGTGCCTTGCTCAAGGACACACTGGTGGTGACCGCTGGGATCGAACCAGCAACCTTCTGCATATCAGTTCCATAGTTTAACCCACTGGACCACCATCTCACATATATACATATATAAAAGTTAATCGTGATATAAGAATATCCTGTAATAGAGGTCTTCACGGAGCCCCCGAGCCCCCGGGACCCGTACGGGTTCGGGTCTATATTTTAAATGATCAGCCGGGTCCGTATTACTTCGGGTCCCAGGGCTGTTTAACATTGTGTCTAATACCCGAGTCGATCTGGACTCGGAGAACACTGCCGGTGATCAGAGTCAGTCAGCACTGCTTGTGTGTTTTTTGTAACTTGCAATTTGTAAAATTAGGATAGTGTAGGTAGTGTATGTGTGTGTGTGTGATGGGTAGGTTTAGGGGTAGTGTATGTGTGTGTGTGATGGGTAGGTTTAGGGGTAGTGTGTTTGTGTGTGTGATGGGTAGGTTTAGGGGTAGTGTGTGTGTGTGTGTGTGATGGGTAGGTTTAGGGGTAGTGTGTTTGTGTGTGTGTGATGGGTAGGTTTAGGGGTAGTGTGTGTGTGTGTGTGTGTGTGTGTGTGTGTGTGTGTGTGTGTGTGTGTGTGTGTGTGTGTGTGTGTGTGTGTGTGTGTGTGTGTGATGGGTAGGTTTAGGGGTAGTGTAGGGGATAGAATGTACAGTTTGTACAGTATAAAAACCATTACGCCTATGGAATGTCCTCACTTAGATAGCAAAACAAACCTGTGTGTGTGTGTGTGTGTGTGTGTGTGTGTGTGTGTGTGTGTGTGTGTGTGTGTGTGTGTGTGTGTGTGTGTGTGTGTGTGTGTGTGTGTGTGTGTGTGTAAGCCTGCCTGGAACTCACCAACACCCTGAATGGGACAGGCCTTTCTGGTTCTTTCCTGCAGCGCGGCCTCATAATGCACTATTGTGTTTAGGTCAGCTAACCCGCGCATGAGTCAAACACAGGCTTTGTGAGACCAACTTGGACATCTGCCATGTGTTAAAACGTCGGTTTGCCTGGCATCTTTGGGTCTTTTTGCGAGGTAATAAAGCATTCAATGATGTGAACTGTCCTGTGGTTCAGAACCACTTAACAGTTTTGAAGAACCATTTTCTTTGTCTTTGGTTCTTGAGACGCTGTATGGTTCTTTGATGGACAAAAAAGCTTGTTGATGTCTCATCGTGGGTTCTTCAGATCATCTCTAAAGAGTACGCTGTAAACACACCCTAGATTTCCACTGCTGATTTGGAACGGCATCAGAAATGCTGCCACAGATCTGTGTCCTTCCTGGCGTCTCAGCCCAGCTCTAGCCAGTCCTAATGCTGTCATTCCTCTCGGTTCAGACTAATTAGCAGGAGCGAGTGGATTTATGGGCAGCGGGGATGATGCAGTGTGTGCGGTGTCCTGTTGCCGTAGCGGTACGGCGTGACGGGGTCAGAGCGTAAGATCTCGCCTCTCTCCTGCTCTCTAATAGCTCAGGTGGGAGATGCTTATTAATGAGCGACTCTGTGGCGATGCGTGGCACATAAATAACAGAGCGGGGCACATTGCTTCCCATCTCCACCAAATGAATCATCTGCATGCTTTCTTTCCCACGCCAGCACTAAGGAGTTTTATATGAGTGGGTCACGGTTAACACAATGAGTAAACTAAATAACAACACTGTGAGTAATAAGAAATATTAGACTGTGGGTTTTCCGAGCAAACCCCTCACCCTGAGCATTTAACTTTAGCACGTAACTCGCACCGCACATGAACGATGACTCAAAATAATGTGCTTTGCTAAGGAAAGGTGTGCTATTACTTTTCTTAGTGATCAAACTTGCCTGGCAAATGATAAAACAGCTGTAAAAATCCTCATAGACTTGCACTGAATTAAACCAACCCATATTTAGAGAAACTAAAGAAGAACCTCACAGTACACAACACTTCATTATAATGTTTATCATTAGCATGTTGCTAAGCTAACAGTGCGAGCAAAACATAAATACTTGGCTTTTTTCAGTATTCAATAAAATATAAGTAGGAGTCATTCTATAATTTAGGGTACATTTCCCATCAGCAAAATCGTGTACGAACAATATGCTTTATTGGTTTCAGTTTATATATTTTATCAGTGTGACGTATGTTGTCCCTGGGGATTTTGTCAACTATGTTACAGATAAACTGTGTGCGACTACATACACTCATTAAACAGTCCCTCCAGAAAAACGCGATTATGCGATCTCGTGATTTAACGCATAATCAGCCAAAGTCCGCATATTTATGCGGGGGCCGCATTTTTTCAAATACTTTCGCTACATAAATTGCCTATTTCTGCGTGCAAAATATGCGGGCTAGCATGATTTCATAATCCCCGCATTTTCGTTACAAAAAAGTCATATATATATTAGCAGAAAGTTGAAAAATGTTTGTTTACTTCACACAAGTGCCGCCATTTCTGCCTGTTGCCATGGGAACGCTTTGAAGTGACGTAATTACTCAACGCGAACATCATCGAAAAGCTGCAAACCCCCGTGGAGAAACCATAGATATCAGAGAAACCATGATGAAGCGCAAACTCCCATTGGCCAACAAAAATAACAGCAAAAGACGCGCAAAGCAGTTTCCCGCTGTGATGACCGATTTCAGAACAGCATCATGAAGCTTTGAAGCGTTATGAATCAATGAGTCGATTCAGCGTTTTGAAGCGTTATGAATCAGTGAGTCGATTCAGCGGTTTGAAGCGTTATGAATCAGTGAGTCGATTCAGCGGTTTGAAGCGTTATGAATCAGTGAGTCGATTCAGCGGTTTGAAGCGTTATGAATCAGTGAGTCGATTCAGCGGTTTGGAGCGTTATGAATCAATGAGTCGATTCAGCGGTTTGAAGTGTTATGAATCAGTGAGTCGATTCAGCGGTTTGAAGCGTTATGAATCAGTGAGTCGATTCAGCGGTTCGGATCGCCAAAGTCACGTATTTCAGCAGTTTGACACGCGATCCGAATCATGAATCGACTCACTGATTCATAGCATCATGATGCTGTGTTTTGAAATCGTCATCATTCGTCATCAAAACAGACATTTGATATAACGACTAAATAACGACTTATATAATATAAGTCGTTATTTAGTCGTTATATCAAATGTCTGTTTTGTAAAGCTAGCTCTGTAAAACAGGAAGTTATTTATTAATTTTTCAGAAGTTGTAGCATATTCCTTTTGTAAAGCTACAGAACTTGTTTGACTCAATGTTTTGTAAATTTGAGCCGTGTGTTTATTAAGGTCTTCAATAAAACAAGATGGGAACTTAAATATTCCCAGCACTTTCTGTGATGTAGTGCTTTTTTTCTCTTTTTCATCAAACCGCAGTTTTTGCAAGTTCCCGCAATTTCATCGCATAAAATTGCATAAATATCCCGCATTTTTCAAGAAAACATGCCGCATAATCAAGGATTTTTGCCCGCAACAATCACAAAAAAAAGCCGCATTTTTCTGGAAGGACTGATTAAAGGGTTAGTTCACCCAAAAATGAAAATTATGTCATTAATTCCTCACCCTCATGTCGTTCGACACCCGTAAGACATTCGTTCATCTTCGGAACACAAATGAAGATATTTTAGTTGAAAGCTGAAGCTGAGAAAGGCCTCCATTGACATTCAGTACATTTACACTCACAAGACCCATAAAAGGCACTAAAAACGTCGTTACAAAGTCCATCTCACTACAGTGGCTCTACAATAATTTTACGGAGCGACGATAATAGTTTTTGTGCGAAAAAAAAATCAAAATAACGACTTTATTCTACAAGTTCTGTCTTCCTTGTCGGCCTCTGCCGTGAACTCACGAAGCACCACGACGCATGCGCGAGAATATGACGTAGCGCCGGCGTTCGGGAATCCATGAAATACACACTTTAGTCCCATTTTGAGCACTACGGCGAGACCTAAAGCACGATCAATGTAGAATTCAACAGCTTAGATACGGCGCGTCTTCCTCTGCTCGTTGTAAACACATCTCCTCCTCGCTTCTGGGTCACGTGTCCGAACGCCGGTTCTGCGTCATATTCTCGCGCATGCGTCGTGCTGCTTCGTGAGTTCACGACAGAGGAAGACAGAACTTGTGGAATAAAGTCGTTATTTTGACTTTTTTTTTCCGCACAAAAACTATTATCATCTCTTCGTAAAATTATTGTAGAGCCGCTGTAGTGAGATGGACTTTGTAACAACGTTTTTAGTGCCTTTTATGGGTCTTGAGAGTGTAAATGTACTGAATGTCAATGGAGGCCTTTCTCAGCCATCAGCTTTCAACAAAAATATCTTCATTTGTGTTCCGAAGATGAACGAATGTCTTACGGGCGTCGAACGACATGAGGGTGAGTAATTAATGACATAATTTTCATTTTTGGGTGAACTAACCCTTTAAGTGCTACACTTTAAGAGATAATATTCAATGTTTTTGGCCCATTCTGCCATATGCACAGTGATTATTTTAAAACACTTCTAAGAATTTTTTTTTTTTTTTTGGAGATATTTGTGTAAAATTGTCACCATTTTAATCATAAATCTACTTTAAAGATCATTTTGATAGTTTTAAGAATGTCATGCAAAACTCGATAACCTGAAAGAATTTCAAAAGCAGCAGCATAGATATTTATAATGTAAAAAAAATCAGTTTTACCTCATAATTTCAATGGCAGGACTTGTCTGGCCAACCAATTGATATTTTCTCGATGAGGTTAACCTCACATTTTAATATTGATTTGAAATAAAATCATAAAAATATTGCAAACCATAACAATTTACGGGCAAATTAAAAATACTCCTTTACAGTATGTCATTGGAGATGAAAAATATAGAAAGAAAATATGAGAACATTTACCGTAAAGTGACATATAAAATAATGACATCACATGATGCTGGTCACATGGTTTTGGGATAAACCATTTTTTTGTTTTTTAGGGGGTGTTTGGTTAGTAACATACCAGTAGTTGACAAATGAGTTTTTGCAGGCATTAATAAAATGAAATATTTTCTTATCTGAAAGAAAATTAAACTTGCAATCAATCTATTTTTCTAAGGCATTTAGATTTTAGAAATAAATGTTATCCATTGTTTTTAACGCAAGACCTACTCACTTCAAAAAGTGGACATTGAAAAAAACTATACTTTAAGGGACATAAAGGCGTTTTAAGCAATGGTGCATGAAATATTGGTGGGAGATTATAGTATGCATTCTCTTAATGGATAAAATATGATATTTCTGAAGAAAATGATCATCAGTGGACAAGAAATGTACTAAATTATAGAATGACAACCTACATTTTGTCCACCATCTTGGATGAATCGACACTGTTGACACTTGCAATATCATTTGTAATCCTAATTTGAATCAAGCAAATGTAAAAACAATAATCACAGGAGCTTCTCTTACCGGAAGAGCAGATCTTGTACCAGGTAAACAAAGGCAGCGATCCTACACTGTAAGTCATCCAGGCCTCCTCCAGTCTACATGTAATAAAGTGTGGATGTGTGATGATAAACATGTCTGCAGATGAAATGAGAGCACATTAAAGTCCAGATGGTGAAAGGAGAATATTAAGTCTAAAAAGCAAGACGCTGCTGCTCAATTACTGCACTTTGTTTCCATGAGTTGAAGCTCACCATGTTAATCTGCATTTTTTTTATTCCCTTCATAAAACATCGCACGGAGAGAGACGCCACGTGAAGTGAACGCCAACCTGGTAATAGCTTTTATGTCCGCTTCATTCTATTACAAAAAGATACAACACTTAGTTAAGGGGGGAAAACCATATGGAGAAACATTTCATTTTTCCATAACTGGTAATTAAATGTTCTTCAAATGAGTTCATTGAAATCATGGCGTTCATTTGTGCTAAGCTTGGGATTTAATAGACTTTGTTAAACAGGGATTGTGAGTGAATATTAAGCTAGTCGCCCACTGGGATTGTATAATGAATGAATGTCGCCGTAATCCTGATAATGGTGGATTACTTTTCATTCAATAGCTTTATTAAAAGTTCAATGGAGGATGTTTATGTCTAGCACACATATCATGACGAGACTAAACCAGACTTCATCTTCTCTCAAACTAACATGACTTTACAGGAATATTCTATGTGCATTAAAATGTATGCGTTATATGTGCGTTAAAAGGTTAACCTACCCCAGCTCATTAGAAAACAAGGAGGCGATTTTGTATGAATCCATGATGATCCAGATGTTTAGACAAAAGTAAGCATGAAGGTCCTAAACCTCAGCTGGACGTATGAAAATGTGCGTATGAGATTGTGTGAATTCATTCAAATTGTGTTGGGTTAGTTCAGTCAAAAATGAAAATCCTTTTCTCATCCTCATGTTGTTCCAATACCATAACGCTTTTGAAGGTAAATTAAGGTATATTTGGTACATTTTTGAACGTCCATTTAACGACCATGCAACCAAAAAATGAATGCATAAAAAAGACCAAAAAGAAGAAACCTCTTCAGTTTTCACATATTTGATGTGCCTTGTGTATGTGCGTTTATCAATGTTTATAAATATTATTTAATGTTTAAAATATTGTTTACACTTTATTTCGAAAGTCCACTTTAGACATTCCACTAACTATAATGAACTTTGCAACTACATGTCAACTAAATCAGAAGTGGACCCCCTTTATATTAAGTGACCTTAACTACTATGTACTAACAATTGAATTAATAATTTGATACAATGCACTTATTGTGTACATGCATGATTTTACATTCTACATACATTTTTTAAATTGCCTGCATGTAATTCATTTCTGTAGGTACATTTATAATTACACTGTTGACACTTGCCTTACACCTAACCCTACCTTTAAACTTACCCATCCCACCACACCTGTCCCTAACCCTACCTTTAAACTTACCCACACCACCACACCTGCCCCTAACCCTACCTTTAAACTTACCCACACCACCACACCTGTCCCTAACTCTACCCTTAAACTTACCCATCCCACCACACCTGTCCCTAACCCTACCTTTAAACTTACCCACACCACCACACCTGTCCCTAACCCTACCTTTAAACTTACCCATCCCACCACACCTGTCCCTAACCCTACCTTTAAACTTACCCATACCACCACACCTGTCCCTAACCCTACCTTTAAACTTACCCATACCACCACACCTGTCCCTAACCCTACCTTTAAACTTACCCATCCCACCACACCTGTCCCTAACCCTACCTTTAAACTTACCCATCCCACCACACTTGTCCCTAACCCTACCTTTAAACTTACCCATCCCACCACACCTGTCCCTAACCCTACCTTTAAACTTACCCACACCACCACACCTGCCCCTAACCCTACCTTTAAACTTACCCATCCCACCACACCTGTCCCTAACTCTACCCTTAAACTTACCCATACCACCACACCTGCCCCTAACCCTACCTTTAAACTTACCCATCCCACCACACCTGTCCCTAACCCTACCCTTAAACTTACCCATCCCACCACACCTGTCCCTAACCCTACCTTTAAACTTACCCACACCACCACACCTGCCCCTAACCCTACCTTTAAACTTACCCACACCACCACACCTGCCCCTAACCCTACCTTTAAACTTACCCATCCCACCACACCTGTCCCTAACTCTACCCTTAAACTTACCCATACCACCACACCTGCCCCTAACCCTACCTTTAAACTTACCCATCCCACCACACCTGTCCCTAACCCTACCCTTAAACTTACCCATCCCACCACACCTGTCCCTAACCCTACCTTTAAACTTACCCACACCACCACACCTGTCCCTAACCCTACCTTTAAACTTACCCATCCCACCACACCTGTCCCTAACCCTACCTTTAAACTTACCCACACCACCACACCTGTCCCTAACCCTACCTTTAAACTTACCCATCCCACCACACCTGTCCCTAACCCTACCTTTAAACTTACCCATACCACCACACCTGTCCCTAACCCTACCTTTAAACTTACCCATACCACCACACCTGTCCCTAACCCTACCTTTAAACTTACCCATCCCACCACACCTGTCCCTAACCCTACCTTTAAACTTACCCATCCCACCACACTTGTCCCTAACCCTACCTTTAAACTTACCCATCCCACCACACCTGTCCCTAACCCTACCTTTAAACTTACCCATCCCACCACACCTGTCCCTAACCCTACCTTTAAACTTACCCATCCCACCACACTTGTCCCTAACCCTACCTTTAAACTTACCCATCCCACCACACCTGTCCCTAACCCTACCTTTAAACTTACTCATCCCACCACACCTGTCCCTAACTTTACCCTTAAACTTACCCATACCACCACACCTGTCCCTAACCCTACCCTTAAACATACCCATACCACCACACCTGTCCCTAACCCTACCCTTAAACTTACCCACACCACCACACCTGCCCCTAACCCTACCTTTAAACTTACCCATCCCACCACACCTGTCCCTAACTTTACCCTTAAACTTACCCATCCCACCACACCTGTACCTAACCCTACCCTTAAACTTACCCATCCCACCACACCTGTCCCTAACCCTACCTTTAAACTTACCCATCCCACCACACCTGTCCCTAACCCTACCTTTAAACTTACCCATCCCACCACACTTGTCCCTAACCCTACCTTTAAACTTACCCATCCCACCACACCTGTCCCTAACCCTACCTTTAAACTTACCCATCCCACCACACCTGTCCCTAACCCTACCCTTAAACTTACCCATCCCAACACACCTGTCCCTAACCCTACCTTTAAACTTACCCATCCCACCACACCTGTCCCTAACCCTACCTTTAAACTTACCTATACCACCACACCTGTCCCTAACCCTACCCTTAAACTTACACATCCCACCACACCTGTCCCTAACCCTACCCTTAAACTTACCCATCCCACCACACCTGTCCCTAACCCTACCTTTAAACTTACCCATCCCACCACACCTGTCCCTAACCCTACCCTTAAACTTACCCATCCCACCACACCTGTCCCTAACTTTACCCTTAAACTTACCCATCCCACCACACCTGTCCCTAACCCTACCTTTAAACTTACCCATCCCACCACACCTGTCCCTAACCCTACCCTTAAACTTACCCATCCCACCACACCTGTCCCTAACCCTACCCTTAAACTTACCCACACCACCACACCTGTCCCTAACCCTACCCTTAAACTTACCCATCCCACCACACCTGTCCCTAACCCTACCTTTAAACTTACCCATCCCACCACACCTGTCCCTAACCCTACCCTTAAACTTACCCATTCCACCACACCTGCCCCTAACCCTACCCTTAAACTTACCCATACCACCACACCTGCCCCTAACCCTACCCTTAAACTTACCCACAGCACCACACCTGTCCCTAACTTTACCCTTAAACTTGATAGTGCAATAGACTTAAAATCTCTATCGTAGGCCAATTTTGTATTGTTTATATCGCCCATTACTAGGCCAGATTGTGACGGCTAGATGACTGGGTCATCTCCAGAGCATCAGAGCATCTCCAAAACTGCAGCTCTTGTGGGGTGTTCCCGGTCTGCAGTGGTCAGTCTCTATCAAAAGTGCTCCAAGGAAGGAACAGTCAGTGGAGAACCGGCCACAGGGTCATGGGCGGCCGAGGCTCCTTGATGCACGTGGGGAGCGAAGGCTGGCCCGTGTGGATTAAACAGACGAGCTACTGGAGCTCAAACTGCTCAAGAAGTTAATGCTGGTTCTCAAGTTTCAAGTTTCAAGTCAGTGGCACGTGAGCATCAGAACTGGACCACGGAGCAATGGAAGAAGGAGGCCTAGTCTGATGATCACGTGTTCTTCTACATCACGTGGATGGCCGGGTGCGTGTGCGTGGCTTACCTGGGAAACAAATGGCACCAGGTGCACTATGGGAAGAAGGCGTGGCGGCGGAGGCAGTGAAGCTTTGGGCAATGTTCTGCTGGGAAACCTTGGGTCCTTGGGACACGTCCCACCTACCTAAGCATTGTTGAGCCCATGACCAGCCTTTCATGGAGACGGTATTCCCTGTGGCTGTGGCTCTTTCAGCAGATAATGCGCCGCCACAAAGCACAAATGCTTCAGGAATGCTTTGAGGAGCATGAGGATTGTTGACTCGGCCTCCAAATTCCCCAGATCTCAGTCCAGTCGAGCATCTGTGACCTGATCGCTGTATATACTGTAAATAAAATAATCTTAATATTTATTTGGGATTAATTTTATCAGGATTATTTTATTATGATTTTATGAAACCACTGCATATACTGGATAAAGCATTCATTTAAAAGTCATGTTAAATGGACATGAGGTCACGTGACAAAAAGCACTAAAAAAATATATAAAAATTATGTTAATTTAACATACATAAATTAGACAACAAGAACATAAAGACATTATGTTGAGAAAACTACAATAAACGTGTAAAATAAATAAAATAAATAAATACAATTTTAATGTTAATCCAACGGTTTTCTTTCAGTGTAACAACTGCTAGCTGACAAACTTGTACAGTTACTTATAGCAGAATCTAAAGTGAACTATCGAAATAAAGTTTTACCAAAATATCTTCATCTGTGCTCTGAAGATGAACAGACACGAGGGTGAGTAACTGAAGTACGAATCTTTCATTTTTGGAAGCTAACCATTTAAATAATTTTACAAAGAATAATTAATGTAAGTGCTTTTATAGAACTTTATACAATGGTTCATTTTGGCCTTTTCCAGCTGTGTGATATTCCCCCAGTATCAGCACTGGGACGCTTCACCCTTTGTATCACTCCTGTCATGGCGGTCGAGCAGATCCACCATCATTTTACAAATAACACAGTTGTTGTGTCAGAATGTAGTTTTAAGAGTTGTTTCAGGTGAGAATAGTTATTTGGACCTCAAATATGTGACTCATGTATAAACATAGTGCATATCTGAGCAATATTTGACACCGTTCAGCGCTCGTGTTCCCGCAGAGAACAGCTTCATCTCGGACAATCCTTTGGGGATTTGAGCTGCTCTTACTGTATGAAGAGAGTGGATAAACAAATATAATTCATTTGGGTTATCAAACGGGCATATCTTTGCTCTTATCAATCTATTACATGTTCCAGAACAAATCCATTTGGCTAAAGGCGAAGTTAAGTTTTATAACTTTATATTTGGCTATATTTATTAGCCAAATATTATATATTTATATATTTCTTCGTTACTCTAAAGTGGCGTTTCTTCGTTACTCTAAAGTGGCGTTTCTTCATTACTCTAAAGTGGCGTTTCTTCGTTACTCTAAAGTGGCGTTTCTTCGTTACTCTAAAGTGGCGTTTCTTCGTTACTCTAAAGTGGCGTTTCTTCGTTACTCTAAAGTGGCGTTTCTTCGTTACTCTAAAGTGGCGTTTCTTCGTTACTCTAAAGTGGTGTTTCTTCGTTACTCTAAAGTGACGTTTCTTCGTTACTCTAAAGTGGCGTTTCTTCGTTACTCTAAAGTGGTGTTTCTTCGTTACTCTAAAGTGACGTTTCTTCGTTACTCTAAAGTGGCGTTTCTTCGTTACTCTAAAGTGGCGTTTCTTCGTTACTCTAAAGTGGCGTTTCTTCGTTACTCTAAAGTGGTGTTTCTTCGTTACGCTAAAGTGGCGTTTCTTCGTTACTCTAAAGTGACGTTTCTTCGTTACTCTAAAGTGGCGTTTCTTCGTTACTCTAAAGTGGCGTTTCTTCGTTACTCTAAAGTGGTGTTTCTTCGTTACTCTAAAGTGGCGTTTCTTCGTTACTCTAAAGTGACGTTTCTTCGTTACTCTAAAGTGACGTTTCTTCGTTACTCTAAAGTGGCGTTTCTTCGTTACTCTAAAGTGGTGTTTCTTCGTTACTCTAAAGTGGCGTTTCTTCGTTACTCTAAAGTGACGTTTCTTCGTTACTCTAAAGTGGCGTTTCTTCGTTACTCTAAAGTGGCGTTTCTTCGTTACTCTAAAGTGGCGTTTCTTCGTTACTCTAAAGTGGCGTTTCTTCGTTACTCTAAAGTGGCGTTTCTTCGTTACTCTAAAGTGGTGTTTCTTCGTTACTCTAAAGTGGCGTTTCTTCGTTATTCCAAAGTAGTGTTTCTTTGTTACTCTAAAGTGGCGTTTCTTCGTTACTCTAAAGTGCCGTTTCTTCGTTACTCTAAAGTGGCGTTTCTTCGTTACTCTAAAGGGATGTTTCTTCGTTACTCTAAAGGGATGTTTCTTCGTTACTCTAAAGGGATGTTTCTTCGTTACTCTAAAGTGGCGTTTCTTCATTACTCTAAAGTGGCGTTTCTTCGTTACTCTAAAGTGGCGTTTCTTCATTACTCTAAAGTGGCGTTTCTTCATTACACTAAAGTGGCGTTTCTTCGTTACTCTAAAGTGGCGTTTCTTCATTACTCTAAAGTGGCGTTTCTTCGTTACTCTAAAGTGGCGTTTCTTCATTACTCTAAAGTGGCGTTTCTTCATTACTCTAAAGTGGCGTTTCTTCATTACTCTAAAGTGGCGTTTCATCATTACACTAAAGTGGCGTTTCTTTGTTACTCTAAAGTGACGTTTCTTCATTACTCTAAAGTGATGTTTCTTCGTTACTCTAAAGTGACGTTTCTTCGTTACTCTAAAGTGACGTTTCTTCGTTACTCTAAAGTGATGTTTCTTCGTTACTCTAAAGTGGCGTTTCTTCATTACTCTAAAGTGGCGTTTCATCATTACACTAAAGTGGCGTTTCTTTGTTACTCTAAAGTGACGTTTCTTCATTACTCTAAAGTGATGTTTCTTCGTTACTCTAAAGTGACGTTTCTTCGTTACTCTAAAGTGACGTTTCTTCGTTACTCTAAAGTGATGTTTCTTCGTTACTCTAAAGTGGTGTTTCTTTGTTACTCTAAAGTGACGTTTCTTCATTACTCTAAAGTGACGTTTCTTCGTTACTCTAAAGTGATGTTTCTTCATTACTCTAAAGTGGCGTTTCATCATTACACTAAAGTGGCGTTTCTTTGTTACTCTAAAGTGACGTTTCTTCATTACTCTAAAGTGATGTTTCTTCGTTACTCTAAAGTGACGTTTCTTCGTTACTCTAAAGTGACGTTTCTTCGTTACTCTAAAGTGATGTTTCTTCGTTACTCTAAAGTGGCGTTTCTTTGTTACTCTAAAGTGACGTTTCTTCATTACTCTAAAGTGACGTTTCTTCGTTACTCTAAAGTGATGTTTCTTCGTTACTCTAAAGTGGTGTTTCGTCGTTACTCTAAAGTGCCGTTTCTTCATTACTCTAAAGTGCCGTTTCTTCGTTACTCTAAAGTGGCGTTTCTTCGTTACTCTAAAGTGGCGTTTCTTCGTTACTCTAAAGTGCCGTTTCTTCGTTACTCTAAAGTGCCGTTTCTTCGTTACTCTAAAGTGGCATTTCTTCGTTACTCTAAGGTGCCGTTTCTTCGATACTCTAAAGTGGTGTTTCTGAATCAGTTGAGCTCGACTGTTAAACACAACTTGAGATGTGAATCTGTGGCGGAGGGAAGTAGTTCTGCACAAAAGAGGGTTTTTAAAGACACTCTGTTGTTGTTTCTTGTTTATTTACTCACTTGTGCCGTACTCGTCGGTGTGCGATACGGCTGTGTATCAGTGATTAAATACGGCTGAATCATATACGGATATATAGACATATAGCACGGCTACTCGTGTGATATTGCTCATATATTTCTGATTTAAATCCCATTCACTTCCATTGTCAAGTCAAGCAGGTTCACAGTAATAGATATAAAAATAACAAATCAATGATGCAAACTTCTTCAAACAGGAGTCAAATTCTGCTGTAAAGCAGCTCTACAGAAGACAATAGTGTCGTTATTAGGGCTGCGATTTCATGTTAATTGCAATTTATGTTGCAGCCCTGTTTGTTATTTGTTAGTCAGTTCAATGTTGATTCAGATCAGTTCAATAACAGTGTCTGCAGAAAACATGCCATCATGCAGCTCAATTCAGTTCCAGTTTTGTTCTCATCCGATAGAGTCAGTCAGATCAATAATATTGCGGGAGTTACCCCAACTAAGCAAGCCAGAGGCGACATTGGCAAGAAAACCAAACTCCATCAGGTGACAAAAATAGAGGAAAAAAACCTTCCTCAGTCTTGATTTTTCAGGTGAGTTCTGATGAAATAAATCTAGTATTAAAGGTATTTGCTCAGGCAAGAAACACTATATCGATAGGCTGAGGAACCAGCATGCCCAGCAGCGCCACGTAGGACATGCAAAAACATTCAATAGACTTACATTGATAGAGGGAGACAAGAATAGGACGTAAAAAAAATTGTCACTTTCATTGATCAGACAAAATCCGGCTGCAATACAGACTGTTTTTGAATGGAGTAAATATTGATTGCTGTTTAAATATGAATCCGCTTCTGAAAGGCTTTTGGGGCTTTAGGATGTGATGAAGCGGTTTTCTCATCTGCAGTTCAGACAGAATATAATCATCTGCCTGGAACACCGAAAAGGTAAAGATTTCCAGGTTTTGAGGCCCGTTGATGTCCGCGGGGTTACAGACTCGCAGAAAAACAGATAGCAAGCTCCCGCTCACAGACGAGGCCATTGCTCAAAACAATGGGAGAACTCAGTAATGGTTACAATAATTAAATGTATACGCATGAACTGTAAATCATACAGCCAGTTATTTTTAAACAATATTCATCAATATTCTCGAGGGGGGCGAATTCAGAAAGGTCATAAAATCTCTCATTAACAAAGACCTTGGTAATGCGCTCGTATGAACATGAAGAGCCAGGAAATGGGATATGATGAATCTTAGTAGATTATAGGAAGTACCTCTCTCTCTCTCTCTCTTTCTCTCATTGATTAGAGAGGGTCTCCCGCCCCCACAGCCATTGCTGCTGCTCATCAAACACGCTGGAAGCAACCAAATGCTCTTGAAATGTTAACAAATCAAGTCCCATTTCATTAAAATGTCCTTGTGTCCCTAATTACACAATGATTGCACAATAATAGAGAATAGAGGTGTCACTGACTGAACCCCACACCATCTTCACAAGCACTCGCTGAAGAAATGCTCAAATGGAAACATCTAAATTAAATCAGGTTGATTTAATTTCAATGCATATTCATTTTTAGGCCTATGAGTTAAATCATGCAGAAATATACTTTTTCATATATATGGGCCGATCTACTGCTGTCCCACAACCAAGTGATCAAATCTCAGATATTTACTAAGATCCTTCTATTATCTATTGAAACCCACAATAATATTTAATAGCTTAATATAATCATCATTTATTGGGAACTTTCAATTGGGAGGTGGCTGTCCCGAACCCGAACCCCTAAATTAGTTTCAATTTATGAAAATTATATTAAAATAGATTTTTGCATTTCATTAAATTGTTGTTTTAAATATATATATTTTATAATTTTTTTTTGTGAATTAAAAAAAATATATATTTTTATATTTTATTTGTAAATCATGAAAAGTAATGTCATTTTCATGTCAGTACCGAAACAGTGAATGTTTTAGTCCACTAGCTGAGAAATGCAGCCCACACACACACACACACACACACACACACACACACACACACACACACACACACACACACACACACACACACACACACACACACACACACACACACACACACACACACACTGCCCCTAAACCTACCCATCACACACACACACTGCCCCTGCCCCTAAACCTACCCATCACACACACACCCTGCCCCTAAACCTACCCATCACACACACACACACACACACACACACACACACACACACACACACACACACACACACACACACACACTGCCCCTAAACCTACCCATCACACACACACACTGCCCCTGCCCCTAAACCTACCCATCACACACACACACACTGCCCCTGCCCCTAAACCTACCCATCACACACACTGCCCCTGCCCCTAAACCTACCCATCACACACACACACACACACACACACACACACACACACACACACACACACACACACTGCCCCTGCCCCTAAACCTACCCATCACACACACACACACACACTGCCCCTGCTCCTAAACCTACCCATCACACACACACACACACACACACACACACACTGCCCCTGCCCCTAAACCTACCCATCACACACACTGCCCCTAAACCTACCCAACACACACACACACACACACACACACACACACACACTGCCCCTGCCCCTAAACCTAGCCATCACACACACACACACTGCCCCTGCCCCTAAACCTACCCATCACACACACACACACACACACACACACACACACACTGCCCCTAAACCTACCCATCACACACACACACACACACACACTGCCCCTGCCCCTAAACCTACCCATCACACACACACACACACTGCCCCGCCCCTAAACCTACCCATCACACACACACACACTGCCCCTGCCCCTAAACCTACCCATCACACACACACACACACACACACACACACACACACACACACACACACACACACACACACACACACACACACACACACTGCCCCTGCCCCTAAACCTACCCATCACACACACACACACACACACACACTGCCCCTGCTCCTAAACCTACCCATCACACACACACACACACACACACACTGCCCCTGCCCCTAAACCTACCCATCACACACACACACACACACACACACACACACACACACACTGCCCCTGCCTCTAAACCTACCCAACACACACACACACACACTGTCCCTGCCCCCTAAACCTACCCATCACACACACACTGCCCCTAAACATACCCAACACACACACACACACACACACACACTGTCCCTGCCCCCTAAACCTACCCATCACACACACACTGCCCCTAAACATACCCAACACACACACACACACACACACACACACACACACACACACACACACACACACACACACACTGTCCCTGCCACTAAACCTACCCATCACACACACACACTGCCCCTAAACCTACCCAACACACACACACACACTGCCACTGCCCCTGCCCCTAAACCTAGCCATTACACACACACACACTGCCCCTGCCCCTAAACCTACCCATCACACACACACACACCCTAAACCTACCCATCACACACACACACACACACACACACACACACACGTGTGGCGTGTATGTTTACGCAAAGTCATGATGTCATGTTGCCGGTGTAGACAGCCTTTAGCTGTTGTGGCACGACACGACCCAATGCGTCAACAGTCGCGTCTGGTGTAGACACGTGTGATTTTTTTGGGCTGTTATTCGATAAAATGTAGTTTTTATGTGTGTGCAACTGTTCAGAACTGTGCTAGCTAACCATGTGCTGATTAGCATCTTTGAGCTAGGCTCAAAAGTATCTAAAATTGTCATGACAGAAACGTCATAATTGTTTTGTTAGTGACAAAAGGAACACGTAATCCTTTATTTGGGGGAAATAAACACAATGTTAGTACAGTTATGTGTTTTAGTATGTGTTAGAGTAACCAGGCTCCTGTCTACCTATCAGAATTGCTGCATCCTGATACCCCTTCCAGAAGCTTAAGATCAAGTGCTGAAACCTCCTCCTGGTCCCACACTCACGACTCAAACGTAGAGGGGATCGAGCACTTTGTTCACCTTCCATGACCATTTTTAGGTGTCTTTTAAAAACGCATTTGTTTTCTCTGGCATTTTGATTTAGCTTTTTGTCAATATCTTAAGTGTGTTTATTTAGGGGTTGTATCTCGATGTTTTGTCCAGCACTTTGGTCAGTATTGCGGCCGTTTTTTAAATATGCTTTATAAATCAAATAAACTTGAAACTTAAAATTCTATAATGTGATGTGGCCGCTACTAAAACATTACTACCACTACCGAAAATGTGCTGTCAAGACCCAAACATGGGATGTTTTGTATATTGAATTATCAACTAAGATGTTGTGATAGTGTCATTGCACTCAATGCATATTCAAACTAATGAATTCCCTGATGATTTCCTCACCCCCCATCTCATCCAAGATGTTCATGTCTTTCTTTCTTCAGTGGAAAAGAAATGCAGTTTTTTGAGAAAAACATTCCAGGATTTTTCTCCTCATAATGGACTTCAATGGGAACCAACGGCTGAAGGTCCAAATCAATGCAGTTTCAGAGGAAGGGTTTCAGAGGCTCTGACCGACCCCAGAGGAATAGAGTCTGATCTAGAGGAACTATTGGACTTTTATTTTTATTATTTTTAAATGAATATACTTTTTAACCTCAATTGCTCATCTTGCACTGCTCTGCGGTCACCAGTGATTGCGCAACCACGGAAAGGTCACGCTAGACGTAGGCAGAAGTACCGCCCCCGTATTTATGGTGTGAGATGGTGGTCCAGTGGGTTAAACCATGGGACTGATAAGCAGAAGGTTGCTGGTTCGATCCCAGTGGTCACCACCAGTGTGTCCTTGAGCAAGGCACTTTACTCCATGTTGCTCCAGGGGGATTGTCCCTGTAATAAGGGCACTGTAGTGTCTTTGGACAGTTCTTTGGTCTTGGCCATGTTAGTAGTTGGATTCTTACTGATTGTATGGGGTGGACAGGTGTCTTTATGCAGCTAACAACCTCAAACAGGTGCATCTAATTTAGGATAATAAATGGAGTGGAGGTGGACATTTTAAAGGCAGACTAACAGGTCTTTGAGGGTCAGAATTCTAGCTGATAGACAGGTGTTCAAATACGCTTTGGATAAAAGCGTCTGCAAATGCATAAATGTAAGCTGGGTAATTTACAAAAAGCACATGCAAGGACTAATACAAACGCCCTTTAGCAAAAAAGAAAAAGGTAAAACAACGATGTCGGACGAAGTTGTTGAAGTTGGAGATGGAGTGTTTTTTGGTAAAGGCCATTTGTATCCTTGCACGTTTGGTTGGGGCGGTACTTTCGCCTACATCTAGCGTGACCTTTCCGACGTGGTTGCGCAATCACTGGTGACCGCAGAGCAGTGCAAGATGAGCAATTTAGGTTAAAAAGTATATTCATTTTTAATTCATTTTGTTGTAAATGTGGCCGATGGTTCCTCTAGATCAGACTCTATTCCTCTGGGATCGGTCAGAGCCTCTGAAGCCCTTCCTCTGAAACTGCACTGATTTGGACCTTCAGCCGTTGGTTCCCATTGAAGTCCATTATGAGGAGAAAAATCCTGGAATGTTTTCCTCAAAAAACGACTGAAGAAAGAAAGACATGAACATCTCGTTGGTGAGGAAATCATCAGGACATTTTCATTCTGAAGTGAACTAATCCTGTAACTCTGAAATCAGTGAAATGAGAAACTTTATGACTTTTACAAAGAAAGATTGGATTCAAAACACAACAAATCTCATAAATTACACTTGAAATATTGTTACAATTTTAATAGATTAACCTGTGATTAAAAAAAATAGCTAAAAATATATTTACAAGGTAGATCAAAATCTTACTAGGTAAAAAGAAGCCTTGTTATTAAATTATATATCATTGTGTTTTGGTAGTGACAAATTTGGGGAGAGAAAAAATATTCCAAAACTTTCTGAGAATACAATATGAGAATGAACTGCACAATTATACAATTTGCATACATACAACATTTGTGGGAAAATATTTTGTTTTCCCAATCTGACTTTGAACCAATTCTGTAAATGGCCCATATATGCATATACATATATATAAAATGAATGAACCTCATGAATTATAAATCATGACAGCACATAAAATCTCAATCTCATTTGTTTTGTTCATGTAAACAGTATGTCGAGTTTCACCCCTCAGCATAAGCACAATATTCATATTTCATGCCATCAGTGTTAGCTGTTAGTGGCCAATTAGCAGACGCATCTCATCTGAAGTGCAGGGAAGCGTCCCGGGCGTGACCTGAGGTGAGTGTCCCGCTCAAGGGCACAGTGGGGATCACGTCTCCTCCAAACCGGAGGCCAAATCTCTCACCATTCACAGCATTAACACAGAAAAACGCATGTGCTGAATTTATGTGTATGTATGATGAAAACTTTAGTGATGTTACATCAGGGCAATGCGGACAACATTAGCATGGGATAAATCAAAAATCTCCTATTTATATGTGGGATCTTTATTTCTCTTGATTGTCGAGCAGTTACACAGTCAGAAGGGACACAAATCCAATATTTATTCAGCGCTTTTGAACGGCCTCCGAAGGCTTTTGTTGGGTGATCTAATTAATGAAATAATATGTTTATTTTCTAGGTTTGGGTCCCCGAGAACAGTCACTGAGACTAAGAGAATATTTATTTCCTTTTGGGACTTTGGGCTTGCATTTATTTTTATTTTTAAGCTGGCGGCTTTGTAGTTTGTGTGTCTTTTCCACAGAGAGCCGGAGCACATTTCAATATGTCCTGTGAGAATAGCCGTCGTTATTGTCTGCTCTCGTGAGCTAATGCTGCTCTCGGTTTATTAAGAAACCCTCCAGCAATGAGAGAGCACTTAGAGAGACGTGCGCAGACTATTTAACGGCAAAATAAATAAAGTATAACATGTTAATGTTACATATATTACATGCTATTATAATGGATCAGTAAATAACAAGAATTACAAGCTGCTTAAATAATTACATGTTGTCCTGTGACATGAGCATTAATGGAAACCATATGAACCCCATACTATAATAACCCTAAGTAGCTGTATATTAATAAATACGTTTGATCATTGAAAATGAGAATGCATTTATTATTAGTAGTATTATTTTACTTTTCCATGGCAAACACCCATGCATTCAATGCACACTTTAGTGTGTGATGGAGAGATGCATTGATATGTCATTATAAAGACGTGAGTGACACACACACACACACACACACACACACACACACACTGCACTAATGGACCGGCGCTGTCGAGCTCGGCCGAAAGGCGGCGCTGTTGAGTTTTGAAACCGCATGTCCGCTCGTGTGCAAGGGCTTCCCGAGCACGGTTTGTGGGACAGTCGGGGGAAAAATCTAATAAATGAATATATTCACATTAAAACAACATAAAGACGCTTACTCTGTGGAAACCATACGGGCATTTTAATTGGTTTAGAACTTACATCTGTCATTAACATATTCGTTGTCTTATTAATAATAATATTATATATAGATTATAGGCTAATGTAGAAAAATAAATCATATACTCCAATAATATCGTCCTTTAAACACAGCATTGTTTTTATATAAGTACAGTAATTGTAAATGATCTTTTAAAGATAGGTATTAATAATATCAGATAATATATGCACACTCTAAAAAAAGGTTCTATATGGCACCAAAAATGGTTCTTGACTCGTAATCATAGGGGAACCTTTTTTAGTGCTATATAGCACCAATTTTGGTTCTTCAGAGGTTCTTCAGAGGTTCTTTGACTAAGGTGCCATATAGAACCTTTTTTTTAGAGTGCATGGCGTTTTCATTTCATAGATTGTTAATTAAATTAATTAATTAAATCTAATTTCATTTAGATTTCATTCATTTCATACTAGATTGTAAACACTATAAATACAAAAAACACAATGAAAGAAACGATGTGCAGAAAGAAAGAAAGAAAGAAAGAAAGAAAGAAAGAAAGAAAGAAAGAAAGAAAGAAAGAAAGAAAGAAAGAAAGAAAGATCTGTCCATAAAGAGTTAAAGTGTGTGTCAGTTCTGACAGTTGGGAAAAACTTTTGTTTCTTCTCTAGTATGTAAATTGACCCTCCGATTCGGCGAGCCTATTGGCTACGAGTCCGAGTCAATTTCGCATTTCAAACCTGACGTCAGGGCGGCTATAAAACTCAGCATTGCTTTTATACTCCTGCTCGGTGATCCTTTAAAAACTCCACAACAAGCCCGGGGTACTTTTTTTTCTCCCCCCAGCCAAGCCTCCCATTGCCAATCACATACATGTTACGCTCCTCGTTTCAGCGAAACTATTGAGAGAGAGAAAAGAGCCATGCGGTGTTAAATGTCCGCGACTCAAACGCGTCGACACTCGCGTATACACAGAGAGAGGGACTGGAGACGCGCGCGCTCCTGCGTCTGTGCGCGAGAGAGAGAGGCGAAAACGCGTCAATTTAAAAAATAAATCGGCGCTCGCGAAGCCTTTTCTTTGCTTTTGAAGAATTAAATAAAGAAATCAAGCTGGCTCACGCTGTCTCGAACCCGACCACTTTGACAGCTGCTCTTCACCCCCTTTGGAGGACTGTCAACAGCAAAAGGATGGCATCAGAACTGGCAATGAGCAGCTCCGACCTGCCCACCAGTCCCCTGGCCATGGAATATGTTAATGACTTCGATCTGATGAAGTTTGAAGTGAAAAAGGAGCCGGTGGAGCCCGATCGCAGCATCAGCCAGTGCAGCCGCCTGATCGCCGGGGGATCCCTGTCTTCCACCCCGATGAGCACGCCTTGCAGCTCGGTTCCCCCTTCCCCAAGCTTCTCGGCGCCCAGCCCGGGCTCCGGGAGCGAGCAGAAGGCGCACCTGGAGGATTTTTACTGGATGACCGGCTACCAACAGCAGCTCAACCCGGAGGCTTTGGGCTTCAGCCCCGAGGACGCAGTGGAGGCGCTGATCAACAGCAGTCACCAGCTCCAGAGCTTCGACGGCTATGCTAGAGGGCAGCAGTTCAGCGGCGCGGCCGGCCCGGGAGGCGCCATGGCCGGCGAGGAGATGGGCTCCGCCGCGGCGGTGGTCTCCGCGGTCATCGCCGCCGCCGCAGCCCAGAACGGCGCACCGCACCACCACCACCATCACCACCACCACCCGGCCGGCCACCACGCGTCGCCCGGAGTGCAGTCCAACGGCAACTCCGTCGGCCACCAGCACATGCACCTGGACGATCGCTTCTCGGACGAGCAGCTGGTGACCATGTCCGTGCGCGAGCTCAACCGACAGCTCCGGGGGGTCAGCAAAGAGGAGGTCATCCGGCTCAAACAGAAGAGGAGAACCCTCAAAAACAGAGGCTACGCGCAGTCGTGTCGCTACAAGCGGGTCCAGCAGAGGCACGTGCTGGAGGGCGAGAAGACCCAGCTCATGCAGCAGGTGGACCACCTCAAGCAGGAGATCTCCAGACTGGTGCGCGAGCGGGACGCGTACAAAGAGAAGTACGAGAAGCTCATCAGCAGCGGCTTCCGAGAAAACGGCTCGAGCAGCGACAACAACCCGTCGTCCCCGGAGTTTTTCATGTGAGTTGATCGGCACTTAATAGAGCGGCGGAAGTTCCGCACGCGCTTCATGTGGCGGTGCGCGCGGGGCTGCTGCTGCTGCGGGATTTAGATAACGCAGTGCATTGTGTAAATTTAACCCAGTTATGGAGAAATCGAGCTTTTAGAGTTTAGCCTGCATCACTTGTGGACAATTGTCAGCTCGTGTCTCTGCTGTACTTTCACTGACCGCGCCTCGTCTTGCGCAACTTTAAGTTCACATTTGTGTGTTGTTGTTGTGAAAAGTTCAAGCGGCACATGCTGGTTACATGAGTGCGCGAGCCCGACATTCTCCATCACATGCTGTGTGTGTGTGTGTGTGTGTGTGTTTAATGCTGTATTTATTTGTGTATCACACATGCTGGTCATGGTGTTTCTCTCCTGAACTCCATCATTCTCTCATTGTCCGGTCCTCGACACTTTTTGGGGACTGTGAGCAAAACAAGTGTGACATTTATCCATCCCTCACATTAAACATCATGTGTGTGCTACACTTTCAGCGATGAGCCTGTGGATTGTGTGTGATTGTCCCCTCTCGGATCAAGAGACACATTTATTAAACCCTCAAACAATTGTAACATGACAGACTGTGAGGAAACACACATTGCTTGAGATAAAATATGGACATAAATGAGCGGCTCCAGACTGCTGGATGGACTAAAGTGTGTATAATTATTCTCATTAAAGAGAGGAATATTGCACCACTGATGGATGAAGGGTTTGTCTTGGCACGCGCTCGAAATACTGCACTTAAAACTGACTATAAATCAAAATCCTCACATTACAGAAATATTTTGCATCAGGTGGGAATAAAACCTTTCATAACCTCAGCAATGCGCGTGCAGCCCAACATATGTTTTATGATTTGATATCGATTTGAGCATCGTTCTAGTTCATCAATAAATGTGAAACATGTCAAATGTCCTCGTGTTGTTTATTACAGCACGCCTAAAATTATTTCATTGCGAAATCAAATACGTGCTTTTTATTATTTTTAATGATGATAGTTATGAGGAAAGTTGATTGCACTTGTTGCCGCGCGACTCGCTCGAGCTTCAAGAAGATTCTCTTATTAAATCAGATTGAGTTAACACGCAATTAAATATGAAAAATTAATTTGAAAGACAATTATTTTTATTTGAAAGAAGCAAACCTGTGAGAACAGCATTGCACCGTTTCCTTGATAAAGGCGCTAACCTTGTTTGCACGCGCTAATCATATTTCAATAATTCTCTGAATTCCATATATTCATAAAAAAATACTCATTTACGAAATCAAATGGTATTTTTAATAGCACGTGATTTGAGGGGAAAATACTTTTTTTTATATATATATATCTTTATTTTTATTTGCACGCAAAAACAAAATCTCTCATTTCGCCCAGTTTAAACTCGTCTTATCACACACACACACACACACACACACACACACTGCCCGTGTTAATCATTAATTTAGGGACAGTTTACACTTTGCTTAAACTGCCATTTCAATAACTGCAATACCCCGCAACAGATTCTCCTCTAAAGTGCATTTGAAACCAACTGGAAATTATGATTAATAAACCTGAACAATTCATAACCTCGATTGATTGCCACTCTTGATTACCAGGCAGGCCCATTCCAGTCAGTTTTGCTTAAGAGTGAACAAATGAGTTCCTAATAAATTCATAAGTGTATGATTTCCCCATGCATAACCTCCACCCCTATCATCCAGATCTCACACTCTTCCCTTCTCGAGCTCTTCAGGCCATCATCCCTCCTCTCAGGCCATCGCTGTTATCAACCCACAAATGATTAGTGTGTCGAGCTTCATTGTCACAGCAAACAGGATGTGGGCGCACAGCTGGAAAGAAAGTGAAGTGTGTGGGACGTCTGAATTTAGGGCGTT
Organism: Romanogobio albipinnatus; assembly: GCA_023566225.1. NCBI lineage: Eukaryota > Metazoa > Chordata > Actinopteri > Cypriniformes > Gobionidae > Romanogobio > Romanogobio albipinnatus. The sequence continues at coordinate 3,733,187 of CM042262.1, read as the reverse complement.
TGGTGAAAAGGTGGTGGCTCATCAGCACAATGATCATTTGAACCTGAAGCGGATGACGCACAGACCCTTAAACGCGGCGCGTTCCTTCACGTGACCGGCTCTGAGCTCAGGGAAATAAGCACAATGATTTCCTGCATGATTAATCGCGGAGAAAAGACCTGCTTTCTGCTCCTCTAAATTGATGAATCATTGGTGATTCTGCCCAGCTGGGGTTGGACTGCGTTTACGCCGCTGTAATTTATGGCTTTTCTGTCTGAAGAGGTCAAAACGCAAAACTAGTTAATGCCATTACACCGCAGAACTGAAGACACACACACACACACACACACACACACACACACACACACAGCAGGTGCAGAGATTTGAATTGTTTAGCCAGAGTTTCTGCTCACACTGAATGTGACGCTTTTGGTGTGTGCTTCAGGAAACGGTTTGAAATGTCACACACTGAGCATGAATTTGTCAGATTAAATGTGCAGCTGATATCGCGCCGCTCCAACTATTTAAAACTCTCACTTTATCTTGTTTTTCCTGAGGTGAATCAGAAACCAGTACTATCAGACACAATCAGACGTTTAATGATGTACTGAAACGCTTCCTGTTGAGCAGCTTCTGATGAAACACCGTGAGCTCTAGAATGAAGACAGTGGATTTCAGAAACACACACACACACACGCACAGAAACACACACACACACAGTGGTTATTTTCACACCACGGCTACATAACCGACATGCATCTAGCACGAATCACCAAAACAGAAACACACACACACACACACACACACACACGCATGCATGTACAGAAACACACACACACTCATACACACTTGCACAGAAAAACACACACACACACACTGAAACAAACACACACACACACTCATACACACATGCACAGATACACACACACACACACACATACATACTGAAACAAAACACACACACACACACACTGGAGATTTTCACACCGCGGCTCCATAACCAACATGCATCTAGCACGAATCACCAAAACACAAACACACACATGCATGCATGTACAGAAACACACACACACACACACACACACACACACACACACTCATACACACACACACACACACACACACACACACACACACACACACACACACACACACACACATACATACTGAAACAAAACACACACATACACACACTGGAGATTTTCACACCGCGGCTCCATAACCAACATGCATCTAGCACGAATCACCAAAACAGAAACACACACACACACACACACATGCATGTACAGAAACACACACACACTCATACACTCATACACACATGCACAGAAACATACACGTGCACGCACGCACACATATTGAAACAAACACACACACACTCATACACACATGCACAGAAACATACACACACACACGCACACACACGTATGCACAGAAACATACACACGCACACACACACATACATACTGAAATAAACACACACACACATGCACAGGAACACACACACATACGCATGCACAGAAACACACACACACACACACAGACACACACACACACACACACACACACACACATACATACTGAAACAAAACACACACACACACACACACTGGAGATTTTCACACCGCGGCTCCATAACCAACATGCATCTAGCACGAATCACCAAAACACAAACACACACACACACACACGCATGCATGTACAGAAACACACACACACACTCATGGTTTTTATACCGTACAAACCATATTTTCTATCCCCCTACACTGCCCCTAAACCTACCCATCACACACACACACACACACACACACACACACACACACACACACACACACACACACACACACACACACACACACACACACACTGCCCCTGGCCCTAAACTTAACCCTCACAGGAGACTGCACAGTTTACTTTCTGTGAAAAAAACCTCATTCTGTGTGAAATATAAGCATTTTGAAAAGTGAGGACATGGGCAACGTCCTCATATTTCACCCTCTTTTTGTAATACCTATGTCATACCCATGTCATTATACACATTTGTGTCCTGATATTTCACAAAAACATGCCCACGCACGCACACATATTGAAACAAACACACACACACACTCATACACACATGCACAGAAACATACACACACATACACGCACGCACACACACACACTTATGCACAGAAACATACACACGCACACACACACACACACATACATACTGAAATAAACACACTCACACGCATGCACAGAAACACACACACATACGCATGCACAGAAACACACACACACACACACACACACACACACACACACACACACACACACACACACACACACACACACAGCGATTCCTCTTAATTGAATCAGCAGTGTTGTATTGACACCATATGTGGCCTAATCATTGGTTGCGGGCTATGGTGATTAGGTTATTACAGATAATATAGTTTCTTCTGTCACAATATCGGCCCTTTGCATCCGAGGTCAACGATAGGAAATCACAGTTCAACTCATGCATATTGGCGTTTCAATCATTTACACAGAGCCGCGGCGTTAGTGGCTAATATCTTTAATCATATCAGACGCCGTCTCTGCTGGGAGTCCGTGTTTAGCTTGGCAGGCTTTTTTCTTTCGACTGATTTTCTCACAGCGCGGATTAAAAATGATCGTCGGAATATGCCAGTGTCACGCTAGAGTCGCCCGAGCTGACCAAATAACAGCAGCAAAGCATTCTGGGAGATTTATTGGAATAAAGTAGCGTTAGTTATTACAACTACGTAAAAACAAATATTTATATTTAACTGATAATCAAGGTCTTATCAAAGGTGAAAAAGTTCAAGAAAATGAAATGGCATAATTTCATTTCTTTTCCTTCCATGTTGTGCTGTGTACACGGCTCATTCTCTGCCCAGCTCATCTGCATCTCTCCACGCTAAACATTTCCATTTAGAGTGATTTAGAGGAGGGAGTTTATGTCCCTGCCATGTGCGTCCATCATCCGCCGACCCCTCTCTGCCTCTGTAAACCTGAGTTATAGAGCAGCTATTTCAAAAGATAATAATTTCACTTTCCCTCCACCGCTACACGGAGGAAGTGGATGTGTTTGTGCTGATTGCCTGAGGTTTGAAGCGCTCCTCGTAGTAAAAGAGACGCCGCGCGTGAGGCTGCTGTTTGTTTTGGAGGATCAGCCATGCGTTCGATCGCTCTGCTGTTAAAGGCGGAGTTCAACACAAACAACAACATCAAATATATAATACAGCCACGATCAAATCCATAAATAGTGCTGTCGAACCCTTTAATACATGTGTGTGTACTGAGCATAATTATCACACACATGCATATATAATATTAACATACAGTATGCAAATATTTCTGAAATATATGTATTTTTATATATTACATACACATTACACGCATATATTACGTGAACACATTTTTATTTTGGATTTGATTAATCACGATTCATCGATTTGGCAGCACTAAAATAAATAGGCAATTAGAAAATGACTATAAAGGGAAATTTGAAAAGGAAATATTTAGTAGAAGGTTCACGCTGCTCTTTTACATACATAAACGTATCAAAATAATAATGTAGTTGACTTCTGTCACAATATTAGTCTTATGCATCTCATCATATTGACATTTCAATCATTTACATACAGCAGAGATGCATTATTTTTCTATTATTTTGTTTTGGAGGATCAGCCATGCGTTCGATCGCTCTGCTGTTAAAGGCGGAGTTCAACACAAACAACAACATCAAATATATAATACAGCCACGATCAAATCCATAAATAGTGCTGTCGAACCCTTTAATACACGTGTGTGTACTGAGCATAATTATCACACACATGCATATATAATATTAACATACAGTATGCAAATATTTCTGAAATATATGTATTTTTATATATTATATACACATTACACACATATATTACGTGAACACATTCTTATTTTGGATATGATTAATCACGATTCATCGATTTGGCAGCACTAAAATAAATAGGCAATTAGAAAATGACTATAAAGGGAAATTTGAAAAGGAAATATTTAGTAGAAGGTTCACGCTGCTCTTTTTCATACATCAAAGTATCAAAATAATAATGTAGTTGACTTCTGTCACAATATTAGTCTTATGCATCTCATCATATTGACATTTCAATCATTTACATACAGCAGAGATGCATTATTTTTCAATTTTTTCATTCATTTATTGTTATTTATCAACTATGCCTTAATGTCTCACATGTCTAAAGCATGGCTGATTAAAATATATCAATAATAGTTATTAATATATAATAGTTATCTACATAGCTTTGTTTGTAAAACATCACAGAATCGTAATGTTTACCTGAACCATCCCGTTAATTGCAAAAGTATGAGCGAGTTTAAGGAAGACGAGTGTGTGTGTGTGTGTGTTGGCCTTGTGCCCATCCTGTGTTATACCTGCATCTCAATGAAGCTGGCAAGGTGATTTACTGGCAAGGTGTCTGGGCTGCAGTCTCTCGCGCTCTCTCTCTCTTTAACCAGCGAGTCAAAGCGACATTGATCTCTCAGCCAGGCAAGGTGACCTACAGAGCACCACTTCCCAAGTCTTTCTTTTCTCGTCTTCATCTCTTTTTTCCCCTGGTGGAGTCGGTGGCGGGTCGCGACCCCGGCGAGTGATGTCATGTCCTGTGGCAGAGAGCACAGCAGTGAGGTGAATATGAAAACAAAAGCGAGTCCTTGAGAGCCACTCGTATCAATAAAGAGCCTTCACAATGTCCCGTTTCACAGCCTCGTGAACCTCTCATCTTAAAGGGGAAGCGCAGACAGAAAGTGTATTCACTTCGAAATGTTTCTCTCTCTTTTCGTTTGTTAAAGTCGACATGAAAGGGAAGTGGTCGTCTTTTTTTCCTCTATTGTGCCGAATAATCGAGTGAAGCGCTACGCAAACAAGAACAAATGTAGGGCGGGAACATGACCAGGAACATGAATTTAAAGGCGGCATGAAGTCAAATTTTACAATTCGTATTTTATATTTAATATTGTAGTGTTAACTATAACTGATTTATCTGTGCACTTCATTATTTTTTAAAAATTCATTTACCCTTATAATATTTAATCACACATGTTAACTTTCCCTCCACCATTGAAACGACCTCTCTTTTCTCCCGGTCATGTGCGAGGGCGGGGTTATCGCCCCCTGTCTCTTTTATATTTACATTTCATTTATGCATTTAGCAGACGCTTTTATCCAAAGCGACTTACAACTTGGGGGAACAAGCGATAGGTCATGAAGAGTCGAGAAGCGCAATAAGAGCCTGAGATCCTGAGACTGTGTACATTGCTCAGTGTAGCACAGGCTAGGGGAGGGAAGAAGAGAGAGGAAGAAGAAATAATTTTTTGTTATGTTTATTTTGAGTGCTCACGGAAGAGCTGAGTTTTAAGTTGACTTTTGAATGATGTCAATGATTCTGCGTTTCGGATGGTGTTGGGGAGATCGTTCCACCAGCTGGGAACGTTGAATGAGAATGTTCTGGAAAGGGATTTTTTCCCCCTCTGTGATGGTACCACAAGCCGTCGTTCCTTTGCTGAGCGAAGGCTTCTGGTGGGGGTGTGGATTTGTAGAATGGAGTCAAAGTAAGCAGGAGCTGAGCGTGTGGTGGCTCTGTATGCAAGGGCCAGCGCCTTAAACTTGATGCGAGCAGCTACATATGTCGTTTCTGCACCGCCTGATCGTAGCATGGTGGTTAAGTGCATTTTTCTCAGTGTATATAGTACCTTCTTCAAGAAGTACTTGAGACAAAAAGAGAGAAATATATGAGAAATAAAAGCTTTTTTTATATAAAAATTACTCAATATAGTCGGACGAACAGCTTGTCGTGACGGCTCGCGCTGAGGAATGCAGCGTGTGTGAACACGCTTACGGCGCGCCCCCCTTATATGGGAGAGCTGAGAAAAAAGTTGGACAGAAATAAAGCCATAAAAGGCTTAAAATAAGTGAAATCTGTAGCATAAACCAGCGAAAAGTGAGGAAATATGCTCAGTAACATATGTAGAAATGAATTAGAGAGAAAATACATTTATTTAAGAGATAGATCGAGTTTTTTTCCACAACTGAGTGCAAACGTCAAATCTGCCTCCATTTTGTTAGCAACGCCCAACTTCCAACGATCCAATCAATTCCCGAAGGACGAAATCAAGCCCCGCCCTACATTTTTTTCTCATTTCAGAAGCCGTTTCACTCGGATATACGTCACAATAATGAGAAAAAGACGATCTCAATTTCCGTTTCATGCCGACTTTAAAACATTAATGCACTGATAAATCATTTATAATACAATATTCCACAAAAAACATAAGAATGATCAATTTTGATTTCATGGTGACTTTAATGATTTTCTCCATCGAATATAAAAACATGGCAGAAGACCCAGGCTGTGATAGTGATGGTGACTTTGTTTCTGAAGAGGATGAATGCAAAGCAAACTCATTCAAAACAATACAAAAATAATACGTAAATACAACGCATGCTCAGTGGAAAAACGTGCCTCTTTCACATTCAAATCACAGCTGATTTTCACACAAATTATGATAACAGATGGATATTATTGATTTAATAAAGACTTATTTTCGCGTGATACCAAATTGAGATTACATTCAGTTGATCTGGTACAGCATTGCAATTGAAAGGAGTAACATTTGGAGGACGAAACCATACATACATAAATGTGCAAATGAATAAATAAATCCACAATATTCTACATAAATAAATATAGGCTACAAATAAATACATAAAACCACATATTACTGCATACATAAATAATTCAATGTGCGTGGAGTTAAATAATTAAATAAATAAAACGATTGTTGGGGGAAACTTTTTTTAAAGGAAATGCTAAACTGAAAGTTGTCCTTTTTATGTATTTATTTGCATATACAAATGTGTGTGTGTGTGTGTGTGTCTCTATATATATATATATATATATATATATATATATATATATATATATATATATATATATATATATATATATATAGAGAGAGAGAGAGAGAGAGAGAGAGAGAGAGAGAGAGAGAGAGAGTTGTCCCAGTAAACACAGAACGTGCCCATAACGTTCCCATATGGTTCCCGTTTAGTTATTTTTGTGGAGAACCAAATAAGAACGTTCTGGGAAGGTTAGGGGAACGTTCTATTTACGTAAAGAAATCTTTCCTGGCTAACCAATAGAAAACGTTAGGATGCTTGTTCTGAGAACGTTCTGGGAACCAAAAATTGTTATCTGGGGTGGATTTATTTATTTGTTTGCGTATTTATTTATTGTTTTTGCAGGTTTCATCCTCCATAGAAACGACACTTGTAAGCAAACTAAAATGGCTTCCGCAATCCGTGTTGATGCTGCTATCGGTTGGGTTTGGTGAAGGGACCATTTTAAGAAAAGATCACCAGACATTTCACATCCGAACTGCAGCGATACACACAACAACCACCACGATAACGTTCCCACATTCACGTCCATCCGTTTATAGCGTCACTTACTTGCCTTTTCGCCGCGAAACATGCAGGAAGCAAAACAATAACCAAAAGAAAAGAAAAATCGTACTAATGTATCACTCACGTGTTGTTTAATATTGTTTTCTTTCTTCCGTGAAACACAATGGAGACCTAACCGTCTGTTTTCCACACAACAAAGCTGTTTCAAATGGCGTTTGACGTTGCAAACAAGAACCGACGACGCCTAGCTGCGGGGTGCGCGCGAGCAGTGAAGGTGTCCCGCGTGTCGTGAACGCGCAGCGGCAGGTGTACTGGTTTGGGTGAGCTGTGATCTCTGTTTCTAACACATCCTGAGGTAGATATTTGCTCTTTAATCTTTCTGGAGATATTTTACTTGAATAGAATTTGCCCTAAACACTGATGTCACGCGCAGAGAATGTGTGTGCGAGGTCAGAGTTCACTCAGCCTGTCCCGCAGAGATTACCGAGCAGAATGAATGGCTGTGTGAACCGAACTGGGTCGAGGGATTTAACGGGCTGTTTTCCGGTCTGTGGGGAGCATGTGGCAGAACGAGTGCTAACTTTACCTCTGTTTAACATAAACACTGCACCGGAGTCTGTGTGAGAACGACAAGTCTCACTTACACTGCGGGTTCTCGGATGAAGTGTTGAGCATTTATGCTTATTATATAGTAATTATACTTTTTTTTTATCTTTCTGTCTTTTGCACATTCTGTTCATCATGGAAGGACATCGCGAAAGTTTCTACACCTGTGATACGACCTCTGACCCCTGCCCTTTGCCCCTGCAGTCTGAGGTAAGAGCAAAGATTTGGATTCTGTGCTGACCAACATTATTATAATCCTTATGAATATAATAGTGTATATATGCTATATTTTTTATATAAATAAATATTTTCTGCAGTTCAGAATATTTTTTGAAAAGAAGTACATTTTACATGAAACTTGTTTCATAATATTATACATAACACACAAAGGAATATTGAACCCGTATTAAACATATTGTGCATATTTCTACCTTAATTCATTATAAATAATAATAATATTATTATTATTCCAATACGTTTGTAATGATGATTTCCATGTTTGATTATTTAAGTAGTAGCCTGCCTACATATGATGTGTGGTGTGTGACGTGCTTTATTCTCACGCAGTCATATTCTCATACAGCAGAATATCAATATTAATAAAGCACTGCTAGCCGTTGACTAACCAGCATTACTGACCAGCAGGCCTGCTGGAAATAAAGAAAGGCTAGTGTCTGATGTTTGGAGGTTTGTTGGTGGTCAAAGTGTGACTTCTGTGAGTGTGTGTTTTCAGGAGTGAGTGTGTGTTTTCAGGAGTGTTATTGATCTTGTCACTGGTTATCCCAACACACAGTAAAACTGACTGTCCTAATATTATACACCTGTGAAACTCTGACGTCAAAGGCTCAGCGATTGGCCAAAGCTTGCTTTGCTGCTGAACAGGTGTGAAGGGTTATTTTAAGGATTGTGTTAAGTTACGGTAATCATCATCAGTCTCCTATCAAAACCTTTGCATTGTGTCTATAAGACTAATATGGCCTTGAGTGAGTGTGTGTGTGTGTGTGTGTGTGTGTGAGTGTGTGTGTGAGTGAGTGAGTGTGAGTGTGTGTGTGTGTGTGTGTGTGTGTGTGTGTGTGTGTGTGTGTGTGTGTGTGTGTGTTTGAGTGAGTTAGTTAGTTTGAGTGAGTGAGTGAGTGTGTGTGTGAGTGAGTGAGTGAGTGAGTGTGTGTGTGTTTGAGTGAGTGAGTGAGTTTGTTTGAGTGAGTGAGTGAGTGTGTGTGTGTGTGTGTTTGAGTGAGTTAGTTTGTGTGAGTCAGTGTGTGTGTGTGTGTGTGTGTGTGTGTGTGTTTGAGTGTGTTTGAGTGTGTTTGTGTGAGTTTGAGTGAGTGAGTGAGTTTGAGTGAGTGAGTGAGTGTGTGAGTGAGTGTGTGAGTGTGTGAGTGTGTGTGAGTGAGTGAGTGAGTGTGTGTGTGTGTGTGTGTGTGTGTGTGTGTGTGTGTGTGTGTGTGTGTGTGAGTGTGTGTGTGTGTGTGTGCGCGTGCGTGCATGCTTGCATTTGTGTGAGTGTGTGAGTGAGTGTGTGAGTGTGTGTGTGAGTGAGTGTGTGAGTGAGTCAGTGAGTGTATGAGTGTGTGAGTGTGTGTGTGTTTGAGTGAGTTAGTTTGAGTGAGTGTGTGAGTGAGTGTGTGTGTGTGTGTGTGTGTGTGTGTGTGTGTGTGTGTGAGTGAGTGAGTGAGTGAGTGAGTGAGTGTGTTTGAGTGAGTGTGTGAGTGAGTCAGTGAGTGTATGAGTGTGTGTGTGTTTGAGTGAGTTAGTTTGAGTGAGTGAGTGAGTGAGTGAGTGAGTGAGTGAGTGAGTGAGTGTGTGAGTGAGTGAGTGAGTGTGTGAGTGTGTGAGTGAGTGAGTGTGTTTGAGTGAGTGAGTGAGTGAGTGTGTTTGAGTGAGTGAGTGTGTGTGTGTGTGTGTGTGTGTGTGTGTGTGTGTGTGTGTGTGTGTGTGTGTGTGTGTGTGTGTGTGTGTGTGCGAGAGTGTGAGTGAGTGAGTGAGTGAGTGTGTGTGTGAGTTTGAGTGAGTGAGTGAATTTGAGTGAGTGAGTGTGTGTGAGTGTGTGTGTGAGTGTGTGTGTGTGTGTGAGTGAGTGAGTGTGTGTGTGTGTGTGTGTGTTTGAGTGTGTGTGTGTGTGTGTGTGTGCGCGTGCGTGCATGCTTGCATTTTTGTGAGTGTGTGAGTGAGTGAGTGAGTGAGTGAGTGTGTGAGTGAGTGAGTGAGTGTGTGAGTGAGTGTGTGAGTGAGTGTGTGTGTGTGAGTGTGTGTGAGTGAGTGAGTGTGTGTGTGTGTTTGTGTGTGTGTGTGTGTGTGTGCGCGTGCATGCTTGCATTTGTGTGTGCATTTGTGCCTGAGCGTGGGTTTGTGAGTGTGTTTTCTGTGTGTGTGTGAGAGTGAGCGTGTGTGTGCATGAGTGTGTGCATGAACGTGTGTTTGAATGACAGGTGCAGCTTCAAATGTGTTCATAGTCAATACAACTTATATGTAAACTAATAAAACGAATGTTTTGATGATATGTTTTAGATACACAGGCCTACTGTGTGTTTTGTAAATGTTTATACTTATTATATGGTTCTAAATTTGAAAGTAAAGTAAATTGCAATATTAATTTATGTTATATCATAATCTGCGCGGCCCGTCTTTGCCTTTCTTTGATGACGTTGCAGGGCGTCCCAAAAGAGCGAAGTCCACTTCAGCTGATATACTGTGCTTAGGAAGTAGGGGGTAGTGGACACTGCGTAGGGACCCTGTCGAATGGAACACACCCATGTGTGAGGGGGTATGTGTGCGGGTGCGCGCGCGTGTGTGTGTGTACGTGCGTGTGTGTGCTTGTTCTAGTTAGCTGAGGGTGAATCTGATAGGACAGTATCGATGTTCTGTTGATTCTCCAGAAGTAAACCACACATTTCCGGTGCAATGAAACGCAGGTGAGGTCACAATCAGGGCACAGGAAATGCACGTCTGCTGGTTTGGAGCAGCGCTCGTTCGGGTCGTCGTCGTCGTCGTGGGGTGTTGTTGTTACATTAGCCATTGTGAAAAGTGCTTTTGATTTTGTCACTTGTTTTTTTTTATGATTTCTTACAACCGTCGCTGCACGCACACATTCCTCCTCTATCCTCATCCCATCCGCTGTCTAAATGTGTGTGTGTGTGTGCTGGTATGTTGAATGTAACCAGAGCCAGTAAGGATATGAGTTATATTTAGCTGCTCCTCCTGAAGACACCCGTGTGGATAAAAATACAGCCAGACTCAAGGAGAAGCGGTCCTGCTCTTCCCGCTGACCTGCGGCCCGCGCGCAGCTCCAGCTAACACTAATAACGGGAGCCGTCCCTGCGCTGTGGGTTTAGCACGTTTAAACATCTCCATTCTGTGCCTTCATATTCATGAGATTATTAATGTTGTTTTTGTAGGATTTCTCTGATCAAAGCACATATTTCCACCAAAACGCAGCACTCAGAGTCATTAATGCTTCCTGTAGCCTGTGGCATCCGTCCTCTCTCTCTCCTTCCACCGCCGTCCGTGTTTTCTTCTCGTTTTCCGCCCCTGGTCTTTCCTCTAACAGTCTCTCTGTAGCGTTTAATGTCTGCTGTTTAATTAAACCTTGTAGTAATCCACAGCTCAATAACAACAGAGAAAGAGCTGTGTTTGGGTCAGGGTCTTTCCCCAACATTTTGATGGATGGATGGATGGATGGAATGATAGATGAATGGATGGATGGATGGATGGATGGATGGATGGATGGATGGAATGATAGATGAATGGATGGATGGATGGATGGATGGAATGATAGATGAATGGATGGATGAATGGATGGATGGATGGATGGATGGAATGATGGATGGATGGATGGATGGATGGAATGATGAATGGATGGAATGATGGATGGATGGATGGATGGAATGATGGATGGATGGATGGAATGATGGATGGATGGATGGAATGATAGATGGATGAATTGATGGATGGATGGATGGATGGATGGATGGAATGATAGATTAATGGATGGATGGAATGATGGATGGATGGATGGATGGATGGAATGATGGATGGATGGAATGATAGATGAATGGATGGATGGAATGATAGATGGATGGAATGATGGATGGATGGATGGATGGATGGATGGAATGATGGATGGATGGATGGATGGATGGAATGATGGATGGATGGATGGATGGAATGATGGATGGATGGAATGATAGATGAATGGATGGATGGAATGATAGATGAATGGATGGATGGAATGATGGATGGATGGATGGATGGAATGATGGATGGATGGATGGATGGATGGATGGATGGAATGATGGATGGATGGAATGATAGATGAATGGATGGATGAATGATAGATGAATGAATGGATGGATGGAATGATGGATGGATGGATGGATGGATGGAATGATGGAATAATAGATGGATGGATGGAATAATAGATGGATGAATGGAAATTATTTACTGATCATATTTACAGTGTGAACTTTAGGATCATGTGTGTGTGTGTGTGTGTGTGTGTGTGTGTGTGTGTGTGTTCTAGGAGCTGGTTTGAGGGTGTTTCAGAGACTGGTCAGAGGATTGTGTGGTCTCAGGGGTGTGTGTGTGTGTGTGTGTGTGTGTGTGTGTTTTAGGAGCTGGTTTGAGGGTGTTTCAGAGACTGGTCAGAGGATTGTGTGGTCTCAGGGGTGTGTGTGTGTGTGTGTGTGTGTGTGTGTGTGTGTGTGTGTTCTAGGAGCTGGTTTGAGGGTGTTTCAGAGACTGGTCAGAGGATCGTGTGGTCTCAGGGGTGTGTGTGTGTGTGTGTGTGTGTGTTTTAGGAGCTGGTTTGAGGGTGTTTCAGAGACTGGTCAGAGGATCGTGTGGTCTCAGGTGTGTGTGTGTGTGTGTATGTGTGTGTGTGTGTGTGTGTTTGTGTGTGTGTGTGTGTGTGTGTGTGTGTGTGTGTGTGTGTGTTTTAGGAGCTGGTTTGAGGGTGTTTCAGAGACTGGTCAGAGGATCGTGTGGTCTCAGGGGTGTGTGTGTGTGTGTGTGTGTGTGTGTGTGTGTGTTTTAGGAGCTGGTTTGAGGGTGTTTCAGAGACTGGTCAGAGGATCGTGTGGTCTCAGGGGTGTGTGTGTGTGTGTGTGTGTGTTCTAGGAGCTGGTTTGAGGGTGTTTCAGAGACTGGTCAGTGGATCTGTCTCAGGGATGAGTGTGTGTGTGTGTGTGTGTGTGTGTGTGTGTTCTAGGAGCTGGTTTGAGGGTGTTTCAGAGACTGGTCAGTGGATCTGTCTCAGGGATGAGTGTGTGTGTGTGTGTGTGTGTGTGTGTTCTAGGAGCTGGTTTGAGGGTGTTTCAGAGACTGGTCAGTGGATCTGTCTCAGGGATGAGTGTGTGTGTGTGTGTGTGTGTGTGTGTGTTCTAGGAGCTGTTTTGACGGTGTTTCAGAGACTGGTCAGTGGATCTGTCTCAGGGATGAGTGTGTGTGTGTGTGTGTGTGTGTGTGTGTTCTAGGAGCTGTTTTGACGGTGTTTCAGAGACTGGTCAGTGGATCGTGTGGTCTCAGGGATGAGTGTGTGTGTGTGTGTGTGTGTGTGTGTGTTCTAGGAGCTGTTTTGACGGTGTTTCAGAGACTGGTCAGTGGATCGTGTGGTCTCAGGGGTGTGTGTGTGTGTGTGTGACAGGCGTGTTATCCCTCTCTCCTCCTGCTCCCGGCTGTGGATGCGATGGCATATATTTCCCCGGGCCGCAGCGCAGGAACAGGACGCCTCTTCGCCTCCTTGTTAGCTTG
>CM042262.1:3559383-3714383 GCA_023566225.1 Romanogobio albipinnatus | reverse complement strand
ATTAATATGAGGATTCTGGTGCGTGCTTATCTGCGTAGAGGAAGCACTTCCACATCAATCAGAATGCAGTGGTGTATTAATCCCACACACACACACACACACACAGCCGTGCATAATCAACGCTGTCCACGCTGCCTTCCCCTTGCCCCACAAAGATAACTAGATTTTTACATTTTATGTTGTGCTTGCCCGTGCGAAACTAGGCTGTTGCCAGGGCGTTGCTAAGGTGTGGTCATGGTCTACCATTTTATTGGCCACCAATTGTTCATAAAAATAATAATACAAATGGTTTTGAAAAGAAAAGTTTTCATTTAATGACTTGTTGCAACCATCAAATAAAAAACATTAGTCATTATTTAAAAAAACTTTTTACATATTTTTTTGGAAGTAAAACATGTTTTTTCTACAAATGTCATGAAATATTAATACAATAAAAGTTTTTTATTAAGTTGCACCACATGACATTTTAGGATCTAAACTTGCCTAGGATTACATTGAATTATAATGTAAGATTTATGTCATTTCTGCGTGTTTGTTGGTCGCACCACATGACTCGAGTTTGGCAAATAAATAAATGAAAAACTCGCCCCTCATAGATTCAAGTCATTGTATATATGAATGCGTTTTTAATGTGTGCAAAAGAGTTTCATGAGTAACGTTACAGTGATGGTAATCTAGTAATAATTGAGTCCTGAGGGCGACGGAGAGATTGGGGATGTGTTTTGTTCCACGCGGCGTCTCGTAACCTCAAGTGCCGCCCACTTGAAAAGGTCAAACCGAGGAAGGAAAGCCGCTTGACGGGTTCTGGCTTTTTGTACTCGCACACAATCATCGTTTCCACTGCGCTCATCACTTTCTGTCCAAATCACACCCGTAAATGGGACGGAGAAACCAAGCGTCTATTATTGTCACCACATCAGTCATCAAAGCTCATTAAAGTCTTTGGTCTTTGGTGCCAGTGATTCATGACGAGCAAACGTTCATATTTCTGTGCCTCATACACACTCGCATGAGCTTGATGCGTTACCTGATGCAGACCACCAGTGGTACTTTAGCAGCATTATTAGGGTTCTATGAAATCTGATTTATTCATTTATCATATTTATTCATCATTTTGGACTCCATTTTAATGGTTCAATTCAAGTCATCAAAAGTCTAATGAATTGACATCATGAAACGTACAATTTAACAACAGTTTATTAAAAGTTGAACAGAAATGACACGTTTAGGGCCTTGTGAAATCCGTTTGATTTATGTTTTCTCAAATTAGGAGAAGTTTTCTGGATTCCACTTTAATGGTTTAATACTCAAAAATCGTCGAATTAATTGAAAAAAACTAACTTTTTTTTTTTTCATTTGTATGAAATTGATTATTCCTATTTAATAATAATGTATTATTAATATGATTACATTGAGACACAGCTAATGTCTCCTGTACAATATCAATATATTTCTGTCACAATTCCTTCGTTAAACCAAACTTATTTTTTATTTTTATTGTATTTCGTTCAACCAAAATGTTATTATTATTGTGTTGCCGTGAAGAGTTTGTGTGTTCATGATATGATGATAGTTTTTCTCAAATGAATGATTTATTCCAAATACCCTAATTATTGAGATACTTTTATTATTGTTTAATAGTGTTTATTGTTATCATTTTAGTTAATGTAAGTAATTTTGTTGTTTTATTAATTTATATGAAAAATATTTTCATTAATTTCAATTAGTTTTAGTCATTTTTAGCACATCAAGTTAAACTAAACGAAATGAGAATATATTTCATGTATTAATTATTTAGCAATCCCCTTGTATAGCAACACAACATGATCTGAGCCATGCAATTCACATTATTATTATTATTATTTTTATTATTATTTTACATAAAGAATTTTAGGATAAAATCCAAGGCGAAGTCGATCTCTAAATGAACCTAATTGAAACCTCCATGAAATCCCCAGAGCAATGACAGAGCCTCTTCCTGTGGGTTTGTTCACATTAAAAGCAGGCGAATCAAAGGCAGCCGGCGCGGGCCTGTGTGTGTGTGTGTGTGTGTAAGGGTGCGATTCCCCCGGCGGGATGTGCACACACACCTCCGCTAGGACCCCTCATTTACAGCCTCAACATTCTGTGGATAAAAGAGGCTTTCCAAGAATCCAACACTCGGTTCCTCTTCCATTGTTCCACCAGCGTGTGTGTGTGTGTGTGTGTGTGTGTGTGTGTGTGTGTGTGTGTGTGTGTGTGTGTGTGTGTGTGTGTGTGTGTGTGTGTGTGTGTGTGTGTGTGTGTGTGTGTGTGTGGCTCTCTGGACGCGCTCCCTCCGTCAGTCTAAATCACATCTGACGGCTGCGTTTGTTAGATTAGCTCTGTGATAATCTGAACGCATATCCTGGGATGAGATTACAGCCGCTCCTCATCCGCTTGACCATTGAGGAACAGAAACAACACGCTCCGTTTAAACAGACCCACAGAGCTCGCTGGGTTTAATTATAGCACAGCCGGAGTATTAGATTGCTGGAAGCTCAGCTACTTCCGCTTTCTCCCTTGATTTTTCTGCTTTTATAATCTATAATTAATATCGTTTGGTGTGTGTGTGTGTGTGTGTGTGTGTGTGTGTGTGTGTGGTTGATTTGCTTTTGAAAGAGATGAATACTTTCATTCAGCAAGGATCCGTTAAAGTCATCAAAGGTGACAATATAAATGAACTAAACTCTATTCAAAATTTACATTTTCATTTCCATAAAAGAAAATAGTTCATATACATTCAGAAAGTCTTCTAGATTTGTGAAGTTGCACACGCGTGAATTATTATTTCAATGGTCACTCAGTGAGTCATTGACCCGTGTGTTACTGTAACTCTGGAAGGCTTTTGTTTCAAACACATTTTTATAATTGTTTATTATTAATTTGAATTGAATGGCTTTTCATTAAACTCATGAACCCATGCAGTTCCTTCACGAACCCAAACACTGACGACATAATAATCATGTATTAATAATGAATAATAATCCCGTCTGGGAAATCCTGACATTATAATAATAATATTTAATGCACTTCATGTTTTTGCTAACAAAGAATGGAATATATTCTCTTTCTCTTTGTGTTTTTATATCAATATGGTACAAGATTATCCTATTCAATGCGATAGAAGAGTTCGGCCAAAAGTAATCCAAAAGTAATCCCATTATATTACCTAAAATATGTAATGCAATGGATTACATTACGAACTACAATTTTTGTAGTGTGTGCGTGCGCGTGTGTGTATATAGACACTAAAACATAAAATACATAAGCACTACAATATTTCCATATCATTGTTTTTTAACCCCGCCTCTGCTGGGATGTCATAATGAAAATTTGAATAGCATTAATTATTCATGAGGTTCATACTAACCCATCTGATACCAGACCTAATAATATCTCAAATCACATCATTGTTCCGCCACTGCACCTTTTTATGATAATACAGTTTATAATAATGAATAATGACAGAAGTCATGTGACGCTAATCCAAAGGAAAGCTCATGCAACATTTGTTTGTCGATCATACTTGCTTTGATATTTTGTTATCTAACGCGCTGACTTTCTGAGTGTGACAGTGAGATGAGTGAACAGTGTGTGAGAGTAATTATAATGTGTGTGTGTGTGTGTGTGTGTGTGTGTGTGTGTGTGTGTGTGTGTGTGTGTGTGTGTGTGTGTGTGTGTGTGTGTGTGTGTGTGTGTGTGTGTGTGTGTGTGTGTGTGTGTGTGTGTGTGTGAGAGAGGCTGAGCACATAATGTTGGCAGTGGCACACGGCGTGAACATACTGTGCTGGTTAAACAAACAGAGAGTGTGTTCCCTGTGTCCTTTATTTCACACACACGCGCGCGCACACATGGTCTTATTATAGCACACAGGAAATATACCAAATATACCCTCACACTCGCAGGAGCGTTTACTCGTGAGCTGGACAATCTGGCCTTTACTCCACACGTCTTCAGCTATCTATAGAGACCCCAGCGTCTTCTTTAACACGCTACACATCCCAAAACAAACCAACATGGCATTATTGACTACATTTATGAATCTTTTTTACATCCTCAGGGGAGGTTTTGTCCGATTAATTAGCCAGGTTTGTCCCTGTAGTGTTTGAGTGAAGCGTCCCGCGCGCCGTGTGTTTGATCTTTGGCTGTGCCGACGGTGGACGTGTGCCAATGACAGACCTGCACTTCCTCTCTGAAGAGGACGAGGTCATTTCCCCCTGGTCTCTCTTAAACTCTGATTGTCTTTCTTATCTGGTGTCTGATGTCTCTTTTATCAGGTTTGGCTTTAGAATTGCTTCACCAGTGAGTTGCAACAATTCAGAATCCCGCTTTTCCAGTCTTTGTTGTCCGTGGCATTTATTCTTTATGTGTTTGTGTTTGATAAATGCAGATTAGATGCTTGTGCTGTAGGTGTATTTATTCATTGTCAGGTCCCGTGGAACACAAAAGGAGATGTTTTGAAGAATGCTCATGCTGCTCTTTTCCAACAATGAGCGTTTAGAGTGACCAGTGTTGACACGAATTACGTAATTGGATGACTTTTTTCAAATGGCTATTGAAATAACGCATTACTTTTAAATTTACAACAAAATATCTGAATTAGTTTTTCAAATAAGTAACTTGAGTGTATTGACTGACAGCTCTTCCATCCCTATGTTGATAGAAATCGTAAGTAAGTGCAGAGGCGTGTGTGTGTGTGTGTGTGTGTGTGTGTGTGTGTGTGTGTGTGTGTGTGTGTGTGTGTGTGTGTGTGTGTGTGTGTGTGTGTGTGTGTGTGTGTGTGTGTGTGTGTGTGTGTGTGTGTGTGTGTGTGTGTGTGTGTGTGTTGTAGTTCTAGACTAAATTTGAGCATTTACTCATCTCACTGGCACACATTCAGTGTCCCTCAAAATGAATAAAAACAGTGAAGTGCAAACTCAGAATATGACGCAAACCTGAAATTAAATGTTAACACAAATATACTTTATGTACTTAATCTCTCTTTATTAATCAATGTCTTTACTGCTGATCTCTGATGATCCATCACATTTGTGCTTCTTTTTCCTTCTATTGCTGAAGTTCTTCTGCGACCCAGAACGGCAGCACAGCTGAACGAGAGTTTATGGACAGGACTTAAAAATAAAAAATAAATGTAGTGCAATATATACACAAGACCGGGAACTGGACAGGACGTTAATACGCACTTACTGTGATTTCTCTGGAGTGAAAACTTCATAAAACTCATCAGTAAAGTTTTGGCCATCATGCGGACAGGCTCCGCTACATCAGGCTTGTACTGATAGTGGATGAAAACAACAGAATTTATAACCGTAATCAAACTAAACTACACCTGTTCTGTCTCCATGCAGCGTTTATTCTGCCACTACTGAATTTCTGACATTTTCAGTGCGTGAGATTGTCCTGTTTTGTTGTTGCGTGAGCTCTTGAAGCCCCGCCCTCTTCTTGAAAGGGGGCGGGGAGCAGCAGCTCATTTGAATTTAAAGGGACACACACAAAAACGCAGCGTGCTTTGCTCACCCCCCAAAAAGTGGCCATTTTAACATGCTATAAAAATGATCTGGGGAGTATTTTGAGCTAAAACTTCACACATACACACTTCACATCAGAGACTTATTTTATTGACTTATTTTCCAATATCCCCTTTAAGTAGACTTAAAATTAGGGTTGGGCGATGTCCCCTAAATTGACAGTCGACGATGTTTAGTCGGGGGGGGGATGGGGGGGGGTGTTGAAGGATATATTTTACTATATCTCTTTACATAAATGTTATTTTCTACCTAAAAACTATATTTTTGTCATTTTAATAACCCAACTAATGACTTTCCAATATTGCACGTGAGGGGGAAATGCGTGGCTTTCTTCCACTTAAGAAGAGGTGTGCACTTTAAAGCAATTTTATCTCTTTACATAAAGATTATTTTCTACTTAAACTATAATTTCGTTATTTTGCTAACCCATAGTGACTCATCCAGGCTTTCCAATAGTTTGCACGCACTCTTCACAATCGGACGTTACAGAGCTGATCAATTTTGAGTTTGCAGTGTTTTTTAAGCGTTCATTCGTGTAGTTCATATGACCACTTTACAATATTTCAATAACATCATTTATTTTGTAGCCTATGCTATGCTTTGCACGACAAAAAATGAATTGTGTTGCTAATTATAAGTGAAATGTAAATCCCCAGTGTTTTTCCCGTTTTCTTTGATTTGTTGTTCTTCTGTGTTTTAATAAATGTGTGTTATCAGAATCATGGCCAAGGCAAATTGTCTTTAAAAGTATTAACCAGACGAGAGTTATTTGACTATAAGTCTGGGTTTATTTAAGTCTGGCCGCTTCAGTGCAGGATGAGCACGGTCTCCTGAGACGCTACAATAGGCTGCTAATAATTCATTCATTGTTTCGTTTTTTTTGTACAAAATTAAATATTTTAATTTAAATGCACTGTGTAAGACAAAAAGACAAGAGGCTAACAATGTGAAGATCAATATTTGTGTATCCTGCCTGACACTGAGTATTTTCACAGACATACATTTCATACATTTAATTTATAGTTTTTAGGTTAACTATAGAAGAGGATTAGTGTGTGTGGCATCACGATGGTGGATGATGATATGGTCCATCGGCACACCCTACTTAAAAGGGCACTTTGTAATAGGTTTTACTATAAAGGGCATTTTAAAACATTGTTTTAACAATCATTGTTCTTGTTTTAAAGAAGTACACTTATTTTGATGTGTTGACCAACATACACAACTCATGAATAAGTACTTAACCCTTTAACTGTCACCCCCCTTTTTGAGAATACACATGCACTATCCAAACTTAAAGGGCTGTAATTCAAGAATGCTTTTGAATATAGACCAAAGTTTGGTCTCGTTTTAAAGACGACACTCTGCATATTATTGCTGAAGTGAAAGCAATTCAAAATATGAAAGTATGAAAAAGTTATGGAAGTTTAAATTTACTGTAAATGAAAAATACTGTACTAAATATTTATTTCATATAAAATATTTTACAAAAATGTTTTTACTCTAAAATTAATATAAAATCAAAGTCATATGTCTAACCAATTTGTGTTCCAAATTTGAAGTTGATGTCACAAAAATTGAAGTTCCCATGAGATTGTGTTTAGGCGCTGTACCAAAAATAGCCACCGGGTGTCATTCAAATTCCATTGATTGTCTTTTTTTAATGCATTTTCCTGTAAATTTCCGTCCAAATATCACTTCCATCACAAAACAGTCACCAAATATGGACCCTTTCCGACAATATGTGTTTTGTCAAGATTGGAAAAGATTTTGAATATAAAGTAGTTAAAATAATTGTTGTAATATGAAACATGACACCGCCCACTAGGGGAGGAGCCCTAGAATAATAGTAATGTTTCCATGGTAGCACAATGTCCGATTTCAAAACGGTTTTCACAGGATGAATTTTGAGTTTGTAAGCTTTCAAATGATACCTAATTTATGATAATTACTCAAATATATGATACGAAAAAAAGGCGATCAAAAAAAGAGCACCAGGCGTCCCACCTGTGGGACGGTGACAGTTAAGAGGTTAAGTTTCAGAAAGTCACATTTTGAAACGATGTATTTGGGTCCTGCTTGATTGAGTCAAAATAAATTCTAAAATACTTTGATAATTGCATTTGATATGAATTTAAACTCTAGTACACTTTCATTTAATTACAATTGAAATGCGATAAAGTGTCCGAGAACTCTGCATATTTTAAAGTAGTATATTATTTGGGTAGAGTTTTTTATTCTTAAGCAGGGCTCGACATTAACGCTTGTCTGGGACAAGTGGATTTTTTTGAAGGGGCAAGTGAAAGAGAATTTTACTTGCCCGCCGGACAAGTATCCTGGTTAAAGCGTCATTAACAAAAAATAACTAGGTAATCACCAAAATGCAAGAATGATTCTGCATTCATTAGTGTAAGTGGCGATGGATAGTGGATAATAATATAGGCTATAATGTATAATGAATGTTGCGCTGTTGACGCTCGCGCAGCTTCTCGAGGAGAAATCGAAACAAATGTGCAGCGCTCACACAGAGAAACTCACTGAACACACTACCATAAACATGTACAAATGTGGAGTCTATTTATATTTATAACATATAGAGACTGAGCGTATGTAGGCCACGCCCACACCGGGGGGGACAATCCAACCCTTATGAAAAATAACCATGGTTTTATTATAGTAAAAGTGTAGCAACCATGGTTTTTTTGGCTAATTGATTACCATTTATATAACCACCGTTTTACCACAAATACCATGGTTAAACTGTGGTTAGAGTAGCAAAACCATGGTTAATTTGTGGTTACCATGGTTTAACTACAATAACCATGGTTTTTTGGTTTTATTTGTAGTAAAACCATGGTTCATTTTGCTCTCCATTGACTTTGCATTGCGTGAGGCTGCCTCCTTGTCATTTCGGCTTATAACAAAAAAACAGAACAATGTCTAAAAGCGGATATGTGACAAAGTGTACAGCAAACAAGCTAAAAAACACAGAAATAAGGTTTTATAAGCTGTCGACCAAAAAAAACGACTGTTTAAGGAGACAAAAGTGGATAGAGGCAAAAAACCGTGAAGCTTCAGCAGGAAGAAGGGGTCCATTTTGGGATCCTGACACTCAGTTTGCCTGTGTGTGCAGTAAACATTTTCTCAAATATCCAAATGTCAGTTTTATATATTATATTTCCTGTCACCGATTATGTTCCCCTCTGTCTCATTTGCCTGTATCCACTTTTGTGTCCTTATAAAACAGTTTATAAAAACTTCTGGGATTCTGGTTCTGGGTTTTGTTTAGTTTGTTTGCTGTCACATTACCAAGAGTGCTGTTTTCCTGAATAACATCACGACTGAAAATGACAGTAGCCGCGTTTCCATTACAGATTTGCGCAAAACTTTTGCGATATTTTCTAAAAGTCGATAAAAAAATATTGCGAAATGACGGCGTTTCCATTAACTGATGTTATGCGACTAAAACGTCTCGGTTACGTATGTAACCCTCGTTCCCTGAAGACGTACGTCCCGTCGCCAGGTGCTGTGCTTCCGCTGGGAGGCCGAGTCACGAGTTCGGCTCCTCAGCAGAAAAAGCAATGATCATGCATTCCACTTCCTTATTTATACCCGCGCTGCGGGGCGGAGCGTGGAATGCGTGAATCGCATGCCAATCTTCATTGGCTCGTTTCTAAACACTCTGGTCTCTGAAATCAGATCCCAATTCGTCGGTCTGTTCCGACGTACGTCGAACGTGACCGACTGAAAGGGAACCATTTTTTTCCTCTTGTGATAAATCATTCAAAAATCATGCTAAGCATGTTGTTAGGTTTATGTGTATCCCAGCCACCGCACGCCATTATTATTAATGAGACGTGTGTGTTATCCAAGCTCCTTATACTTGAGCGGCACACATGAGGTGTTATGATCAATTGTGGCATTTTTTATTCTATTGTTCTTTATAAGTTTAATAAAGAACTCGTCTTCTGTCCAAACACACCATCATGTATAAAGAATGAGACTTTTACATACGGCAGGTTATTGTGACGCATTGCCACAGAGACGAGCGAAAAGTTTGAATTTGATGGTGGTAACTCAAAGGTTTTTTTTACCACTTCGTTATTTTGGCTTGGAATTTCGTTTGTTGTAAATATAAACTGAATTTAGAAATGCTTTTGAAATGAAAAACGTTTTGTTTAATAAACAAAATATATTTTTGAAATGAAGACCGCATTTGGAGTGGAGTGCAAAATAATCTGTGCAGAGTCCACGGCCTTTGCTGTTATTGAGTGAACACAAATAAAAGTAGACAGTTTACTGTTTATAATTACGTCTTGCACTTAGCCTATCTGTATAGTTAGGCTATGTCTAAATATTATAATCTTTTAATTTCATATGTTGATTATGAAAAGCGAGCAGCATGAGTAGCCTAAGGCACATAATCAGATGCGCATATGTCTGGGGACATGGATTGAGCATTTCATTGAATTGTGTTTTCTAGAAAGTCTTAATTTAAAATTAATTTTGTTTTGTATAAATTGTATTTAAATTTTGATCAATGTTTAATCAACTATTTGGCTGTATATTTAATAAATAAGAAGCAAAAGATCGGCAGGAATGGATTGACGTGCTGGCCTGTTTCCTCGGTCTTTGAGCGAGGCTGAAACTACAGCGTCTTTCTGTTTTAATATATTTCTTGAATATATGTCTTAATTACAGTAGGCCTATAGATAGTTATGATATTTGTGGATGCACCGGGGTCCGTCATTATAAAGTTACGCCACTTTCCTTATTAGGAGAAAATATATGTTGTTTTAACGACATAAGATCTCGTTATTAGACATACTTGAGTGGGAAAAAAATTATATGTAGGCCCTATGTGGGAGCAATGCATGACCGTACCAGCTGACCTGTCAATGCGAAAAAACTGTTTCCATTGCAGTTTTCCTTTTTCGAATTGCCTGAATAACCACCTCATGTGAGCGTAAAAACCTTTTGCGAAATTGACGCGTTTCCATTGGGCGTATTTTCAATTCGCAATTTCAATTTGCGCATTTTGAAGGGTAATGGAAACGCGGCTACTGATCTCATATGACAGTTCCATAAACAATTATTAACATTAAGTCACTTACATTTTAGATGCAATATTGAGTGTTTTTGTTTTATTTCAGCAGCGAAAATAGTTCCAAACTAAGTTCACAGCAGAACGCGTGTTAGTGAATGATTCAGTGTTTGAATGAATCGGTTGAGTCAAAGATTCAATGACCTATTCGTAAACGACCGCCTTATTCTTGAATGAATCAGCCGTTTGAACGAACCGACTCAATGACTCGCTCATTCAGACGGTCACCTGCGCCCCCTACTGTTTAAACATTATTTCCAACTTTTCTTATTTGTATATTCAACAAAATATTTAAAACAATCTCATAACATTATTTAATGCAGTTGTAATTTTTCAGTGTAAATTATTTAATTTGATTGGTAACAGCCCTATAGTGTCTTCTTCTAATTGAATTTATTTATCAAATTTAAGAATATGAAATGAAAGCTGAAGCATTGCCTATATTTAATAAGATTAGGGGGAAAATGCCCTTTATAAAAGGTAAAAATATCACAAATATGCAGATTTAAATATGTCAAAGCTGATTGAACACTGGTGAGAATATTGCTTCAGAATAAATTTTATTTACAACACAAAAAAAAATTGCATTTTTTACTCGGACAAGTGAATGACAGATTTACAAGCTTAATGTCAAGCCCTGCTTAAGTATGCTAAAGTGCACTTCCTTTTCACACGGCGTATGTTGATCAAATCTAACTGTTTTATTCTCTATACGTTTTCCCTCAAATCTCATTCGCACTTGGGCAGATTCGATCCTGGTGCATTGTTTACGAGGCTCGTGAAACATTACCATTCGACATTATTGGCAACAAACCTGCTGTGACATATTCTGAAAGTACACGCATGAGATTTCTAATTTTGTGTTTCAGAGAAGAAAGAAAATGAATGTTTAGGTGCACTGTTCCTTTAAGTCTGTGCGGCTTCTTCAACTGCAGTGCTTTATTTCTATGCGTATGATTCAAAGGTCCATTATTTCCCCCAATAGCTGTTTTCCTTTCGCACTTGTGTTTCTTGTAATTCAACAATTACCCTCGGGTGTGACACGAGCGAGTGCGAATCCACCGCGTGTAGCTCTTTTATCTGGAGCCCTGCGTGTCTCGTATCGGTGTTACATGTGCATTTGTCTCTGTGGTTTCACTTGTGTAATTACTCGCTCATTCATGTGTCTTTACACGCCGCTTAACAGTGTGAAATTAACTGCACAAAATAGAAACACAATTAATTGTGTCGCCTTGCAGACGTATTTAAGCGAAAGCCATTATGATGGAGTTAAATGGAAGAAAGACGCTGTGAGTGAAACTGGGGAGTCCTGCCACGTGAAATTAGAGGGAAATTGAAGGAGCTCTCGGTGGAGTTTAAAGTTACAGGGGTTTGTGTGAGAGACCACCGTTTGAACTGAGAGCGCAGACGGGGAACAGATTCAACACTGTGGCCACACTAAACAACACTGGGTCAAAAACAACCCAATGGGCTGGGGAAATGTAGGACGGAGCACGTGTTGGGTTCATTTTACCCAGCAAATTGGGTTATTTAACCCAGAATAATCATTGATTTCCTTTTTTAATTTTTTTTATTAATGTCTATTAATGTTCATGGACACAACCCAAACACTGGGCTGTTACATCTGACCCAGGATCTGAGTAACACAAAAACTACCCAAACACTGGGTTGTTACGTCTGACCCAGGATCTGTGTGACACAAAAACTACCCAAACACTGGGTTGTTACGTCTGACCCAGGGTCTGTGTGACACAAAAACTACCTAAACACTGGGTTGTTACGTCTGACCCAGGGTCCTGGGTCAGTGTTTGGGTAGTTTTTGTGTCACACAGATCCTGGGTCAGACGTAACAACCCAGTGTTTGGGTAGTGTTTGTGTCACACAGACCCTGGGTCAGATGTAACAACCCAGTGTTTGGGTAGTGTTTGTGTTACTCAGATCCTGGGTCAGACGTAACAACCCAGTGTTTGGGTAGTGTTTGTGTTACTCAGATCCTGGGTCAGACGTAACAACCCAGTGTTTGGGTAGTTTTTGTGTCACACAGATCCTGGGTCAGTGTTTGGGTAGTTTTTGTGTTACCCAAGATTTTTTTAGAGTGTTGCCAGCAAGATTTGAGGGGGAAAAAGTACCAGTTACAACATAAGGTCACAGGGGTCAGACTCTCACAGCAAAGCTTTGCTGAAGGAATACACCCCACACTAAATCACTAGCAGATATTCTCTCTGATATAATGCAGAACGAGTGTTTCAGTGTCTTACAAATAATTACATTTATATTTATTATGTTCACATGCATATTTTTATGCTTTCATGAATGAAGTCTGACTCCCACAGTTGTTCTTCAAAACTCGCTCGCTTTCCTGTAGCGAAGGGAGAAAAGTCTGGGAAATGGAGGAATGGGGAAAACAAAAATAGTCGACGTGTGCCTTTAAATAAAGACGCGCATAAACAAGAGGAAACAAGCTGTGAGCTTCACCTCGACCCTTCGCACACTCATATATTACACACACATATATCCTCACTGAATAAAGATGATGCTCTACATCCAAAGACTACAGAAGCACGTGCTCACAGAGAACAGCTTTATTTAAATATGATGAATTATGAGCACTGAACACTGACTGTGGGGCGGCTTTCTTTGTATGTATATTTGTGTGTGTGTGTGTGTTCTCATATATATGTGCATCTATAGGCTTTTGAGTGTGACAGGTGTGTAAATTATGAGGAAAACTGGGATATTCTGCTCGCCTATCCTCCTTAAAACACACACACACACACACACACACAGAGAGAATGCATTTATTCCCAGAGGAAAATGGCATTGCTCAGAGTTTGATCTTAGCTTAGTAGACTTAATGACATTCACAGTTATTTCCATCTGTGTATCAACTTTGTGTGTGTGTGTGTGTGTGTGTCCTAGAGGAATAAATGAGACTCCTCAGACCTCGGTCAGGTGAGACGCCATATTGAATTCAACACAGATTAACATGAGGGATACAACGGCGCACACTTTATAAAGGCCTTAAATCACGCAATTTTCACAACTCAAAACTGTTTTATGGAGTATTTGTCAACGCAATTTTGTGTGTGTGTGTGTGTGTGTGTGTGTGTGTGTGTGTGTGTGTGTGTGTGTGTGTGTGTGTGTGTGTGTGTGTGTGTGTGTGTGTGTGTGTGTGTGTGTGTGTGTGTGTGTGTGTGTGTGTGTGTGTGTGTGTGTGTGTGTGTGTGTGTGTGTGTGAAGACGTTTCATCAGCTGAACTATCAGTACACACCCGCTTTCATTCCTGTCAGAAATGACAGATGGCGCTGTCTAGGATCGGGTATGGCTCACATTTTAACCGGGACCTGACATTCGGCACTTTAGGCATGTTTACCTTTAGTTTAGTCATCAAAAAGCATGTCTGATTAATTAAAATCATGAAACTTATACAATTTAACAACAATTTATTACAAATTTAGCAAAAATGACATATTTAGGGCCCGATTATTATTATTTTTTCTTCTCAAATTACGTTTTATTTTATTTTTACCAACTTTTCGGTTTTAAGTTTTCTGGATTCCATTTTAATGGTTTAATTCAATGTTAATAATCAAAAAGCATGTCTAATTCATCAAATTCATAAAAACAACCATATTTAATAATTAAAACAAAAAGGTTTTATACAGTAAAATTAAAACATGGAAGAAACATTTCTTCCATGTTTTTTATTCATAAATTCATAATTTATTCATAATTAAGTTTTAATAATATTTTATTATTATTATTATAATCAGTAGTAGTGTTGGTATTATTATTGTTATCACATTGAGACGTGGCTAAATTGTACTGTACAACAGTAATATTTTTGTCACAATTTCAAGTTGAACAGGACTTTTATTTTGACGGGTTTCCGTGAAGAGCTTTGAGTTTCTGTGTTTCTGATGATAGTTTTTCTCAGATGAAATGCAGATGAAGTGACTCTGGAGATGAAGTTTGTGCGTTCATGTCCTCATACAGTGAGACGGCAGAGGCTGAAAACACAGCGTGTGTGTGTGTGTGAGAGTGTGTGCGCGCGTCCTTCATTCACACAGAGACACACAGAACATGCAGGATTCATTCAGTCTTTTTGTGGTTTAATCTTCACAGACACTAGTCTATTAAGTGTGCCCTTAAAAGTACAGCGTTCGGTACCCAACCTTACCGTCTAGTGTTCACACACCTGTCCTGTCAGAATATATAGAGCTATAGAACATTATGTTGATTGCATGTCTTAGAAAATATTGTAGAAACGCCATATTAAGGCCTGGTTTTGCGTCGTGGGATGAAGTTGAGATCTTCAGAAGTCTCAAACTCGCCTCCAGTCAATCTCTCTGCTATCTGTGAGAAATAACTGGAATATTAAAGATGCCATTTGTGATCTTGAAACCAGCGAAACTTCTCTCCTAGACCTTGGAGTTTAGGGTCCGGACAGAATCCGGTCATAAAAAATTGACTGTATAACGTGAAATTACAAGGAATTTGTCAAATCTCGGATGAATAAATGAAAAGTAGGCCAGTAAACTTAAATCACTCTATGAGGACATGAATGCATGAAGCAGAGATTACATTTGATAAAACTATCCTCATATACACACAGAACTCAAAGCTCTTCACGGCAACCCTTCAAAATAAAAGTCCTGTTTAACTAAAGAAATATATCACTGTTGTGCAGTCTCAATTTGATAACACTTATAATAATAATAATAATAATTGCAACCATTATTATTATTATTATTATTATTATTATTAACTTAAGAAATAATCACAATTTTCTTCCATTTTTTGTATTGTAATAGTAAATTTGTAAAGCTGTGTTGTGCAGCATTTTGCTTGACCAAAGTTTGTTTAATTTCAAGTGATTTAAAAGATTAATTTACATAAATGTTTTATGACTTTATTTTTAATTTGTCTAGCAATCAAATTCACACAACATTTAATAGAATTGGTTCTTAAATCAGTGTTTGGTAAATCATTGATTATTAAAATGTTATTAAACCATTACAACGGAATCCAGGGCCCTGCATTTTCAACTGTTAATAAATTATTGTTAAATTGTATGTTTCATGATTCCATGATTAATTAGACATGCTTTTTGTTTTGTTTTTTAAACCTAATTTAACCATTAAAATGAGAGAAAACTGAGAAAACTGAATTTGGGAACAAATGAAACGGAAATCATAGGGCCCTAGGAGTTCTCCGTTAGGTTTCACATAAGTAACCATGCCTCAGATGTTTAAACTTCATTAAGAGAAATACATTTGTTTTAAAACTTTGAATATTTGAGCACAATAATTATTGGGAGTGTCAGAATTCAGTGCACAGTTTGTCTCCGATGTTAAAATCCCTCATGAGTCTTTTAGAGGAAGAGAGAAGAGAGCGTCTAGTGTTGTTCTGCAGGAGAATCAGTGGAGATGCCACAGAGATCTGCTTTTCTGGATTTGGGCTTTGATTTGCTCTCCGCCAGTGATGTGTTTTAATATCAGAGACACACACACACACACACACGCTACAGGAAGTACAAGTGTTATCAGATTAGCCGTCTGTTTAAACAAGCTCTCCATCAGTAAATCAGCTCGGAGTGTCTCGCACAGATTCTAATTAAACCCCTGAATTAAATTAACATCTCATCTGCATATAGCAGGTATAACGAGCATCATGTACAGTCACATGACTTCCTGAAGCAGCACTGCTGGGATTCGGCCGCGCGTGCCGAGTCGTTTAGGGAACGCTGATGCCGTTGTTTTCTCAATAAGTCCAGGTGGATATTTTTGTTTTTGTGCAAAGTGAATGTGACGAGGCTTTGGGTGTGGAATTAGAGGAATAAATGATGCCGTCTTAACCATATCACTCACATCTTCTGCATGAGCGCAACTAAACGCGCCCTGCTCTCAGATCAGTGTGTGAGCACACGCCCCGCTCTCAGATCAGTGTGTGAGCACATGCCCCGCTCTCAGATCAGTGTGTGACCACATGCCCCGCTCTCAGATCAGTGTGTGAGCACACGCCCCGCTCTCAGATCAGTGTGTGAGCACACGCCCCGCTCTCAGATCAGTGTGTGAGCACACGCCCCGCTCTCAGATCAGTGTGTGAGCACATGCCCCGCTCTCAGATCAGTGTGTGACCACATGCCCCGCTCTCAGATCAGTGTGTGACCACATGCCCCGCTCTCAGATCAGTGTGACCACATGACCCACTCTCCGATCAGTGTGTGAGCACATGCCCCACTCTCCGATCAGTGTGTGAGCACATGCCCTGCTCTCAGATCAGTGTGTGACCACATACCCCACTCTCAGATCAGTGTGTGACCACATGCCCCACTCTCAGATCAGTGTGTGACCACATGCCCCGCTCTCAGATCAGTGTGTGACCACATACCCCACTCTCAGATCAGTGTGTGACCACATGCCCCGCTCTCAGATCAGTGTGTGACCACATACCCCGCTCTCAGATCAGTGTGTGACCACATGACCCACTCTCCGATCAGTGTGTGAGCACATGCCCCGCTCTCAGATCAGTGTGTGACCACATACCCCACTCTCAGATCAGTGTGTGACCACATGACCCACTCTCCGATCAGTGTGTGAGCACATGCCCCCCTCTCAGATCAGTGTGTGACCACATACCCCGCTCTCAGATCAGTGTGTGACCACATACCCCACTCTCAGATCAGTGTGTGACCACATGACCCACTCTCCGATCAGTGTGTGAGCACATGCCCCCCTCTCAGATCAGTGTGTGACCACATGCCCCGCTCTCAGATCAGTGTGTGAGCACATGCCCCGCTCTCAGATCAGTGTGTGAGCACATGCCCCGCTCTCAGATCAATGTGTGACCACATGCCCGCTCTCAGATCAGTGTGTGACCACATGCCCCGCTCTCAGATCAGTGTGTGAGCACATGCCCCGCTCTCAGATCAATGTGTGACCACATGCCCCGCTCTCAGATCAGTGTGTGACCACATGCCCCGCTCTCAGATCAGTGTGTGACCACATGCCCCGCTCTCAGATCAGTGTGTGACCACATGCCCCACTCTCAGATCAGTGTGTGAGCACATGCCCCGCTCTCAGATCAGTGTGTGAGCACATGCCCCGCTCTCAGATCAGTGTGTGACCACATGCCCCACTCTCAGATCAGTGTGTGACCACATGCCCCGCTCTCAGATCAGTGTGTGACCACATGCCCCGTCTCAGATCAGTGTGTGACCACATGCCCCGCTCTCAGATCAGTGTGTGAGCACATGCCCCGCTCTCAGATCAGTGTGTGAGCACATGCCCCGCTCTCAGATCAGTGTGTGACCACATGCCCCACTCTCAGATCAGTGTGTGACCACATGCCCCGCTCTCAGATCAGTGTGTGAGCACATGCCCCGCTCTCAGATCAGTGTGTGAGCACATGCCCCGCTCTCAGATCAGTGTGTGACCACATGCCCCGCTCTCAGATCAGTGTGTGACCACATGCCCCGCTCTCAGATCAGTGTGTGACCACATGCCCCGTCTCAGATCAGTGTGTGACCACATGCCCCGCTCTCAGATCAGTGTGTGAGCACATGCCCCGCTCTCAGATCAGTGTGTGAGCACATGCCCCGCTCTCAGATCAGTGTGTGAGCACATGCCCCACTCTCAGATCAGTGTGTGACCACATGCCCCGCTCTCAGATCAGTGTGTGACCACATGCCCCGCTCTCAGATCAGTGTGTGACCACATACCCCACTCTCAGATCAGTGTGTTCCCACATGCCCCACTCTCAGATCAGTGTGTGACCACATGCCCCGCTCTCAGATCAGTGTGTGACCACATGCCTCGCTCTCAGATCAGTGTGTGACCACATACCCCACTCTCAGATCAGTGTGTTCCCACATACCCCACTCTCAGATCAGTGTGTGACCACATGCCCCGCTCTCAGATCAGTGTGTGAGCACATGCCCCGCTCTCAGATCAGTGTGTGAGCACATGCCCCGCTCTCAGATCAGTGTGTGAGCACATGCCCCGCTCTCAGATCAGTGTGTGAGCACATGCCCCGCTCTCAGATCAGTGTGTGACCACATGCCCCGCTCTCAGATCAGTGTGTGACCACATGCCCCGCTCTCAGATCAGTGTGTGACCACATGCCCCGCTCTCAGATCAGTGTGTGAGCACATACCCCGCTCTCAGATCAGTGTGAGACCACATGCCCCGCTCTCAGATCAGTGTGTGACCACATGCCCCGCTCTCAGATCAGTGTGTGACCACATACCCCGCTCTCAGATCAGTGTGAGAGTGTGGGATAAACTATAACTGTGGGAATGTCCAAGAGCATTTTTATAATCAAGACTTGTTTGCACTCAAACTGAATTGTGTGACAACTAGCTCTTTTTATTTTATATATTTTATTTATTAATTTATTTTTTATTTTTTTTATTTTTTCTTAAAATAAAATTTGGAAAACTCATCAGTAACTTTTAAATAGTTTACTTATAATTGCTAATGTTTGACACGCTACATTGTTGGATATTTTAATTATGTAAGTAAAGCCCTTGACTGAACAAACGCCTCTAGAAACCTGAGACCTATAAGAGCCAAAGTGCTGACGTGTGTGTGTGTGTGTGTGTGTGTGTGTGTGTGTGTGTGTGTGTGTGTGTGTGTGTGTGTGTGTGTGTGTGTGTGTGTGTGTGTGTGTGTGTGTGTGTGTGTGTGTGTCTCTGTGTGTGTACATTTTTACTCTGCTGGCATTAATAGAGAACCCAATTAGCTTACCCTCCTCTTTTCTGCTCAGGCAATAGTGTAGGACACCTCAGAGGGCCTGACAGAGCTGAGTGAGGCCCCCAGACAGCATAAATACACACTTTCTCTCACACATACACACTTTCTCTCTCACACACTCTCTCACATGCTCACGCATGCACACACACTCACATGCACACACACGCACACACACTCACATGCACACGCACGCACACACACTCACATGCACACACTCTCTCACTCACACACACTCTCACGCTCACGCACACACTTTCTCACTCACACACACCCTCTCACACACACACACACACTCACTCACACACTTGCTCACTCACACACTATCTCACACATTTTCTCACTCACACACTCTCAGGAAATCTCACACACACAAATACACACACTCACTCTCACACAAGCGCTCACACACTCTCACGCACACACACACTCACTCACTCACATACTCACTCACTCACTCACTCACTCACTCACACACACACACACACAAATACACACACTCACACTCTCACACAAGCGCACACACACTCGCACACGTGCGTGCACACACACACTCACTCTCACTCTCTCTCTCTCTCTCTCTCTCTCACACACACACACACACAAATACACACACTCACACTCTCACACAAGCGCACACACTCTCACACACACACACACACACTCACTCACTCACTCACTCACTCTCTCTCTCTCTCTCTCTCTCTCACACTCACACACACACACACACTTACAAATACACACACTCTCTCTCTCACACAAGCACACACACTCTCACACACACTCACTCACTCACATACTCACTCACTCACACTCACACACACACCCACACTCACTCACACACACACACACACACACACACACTCAGACAATCTCTCACACACACACACTCACATACTTACAAATAAACTCTCTTTCACATGCACGAGCGTGCACACACACACGCGCGCACACTGTCTCACACACGCTCTCGCACACACACACTCGCACACACACACACACAAAAGATGCAAACTCTGCGAGTTTCCAGCGATCCTCACACTCAGACATTCAATATTAACTTGACTCAGCCCATGAAAAACCTGATCGATACTCATTTGCATATTAATCAATTATCATTTGCATATTCATCAGATGATATATTTGGAAATGTCCTTATTTTGCTTTGACAGGAAGGCCATGCCAACAGTAAAGTCATTTACATAAGAGTACCATAGTATCATGGTCTTTAGTTACAGTAAAAATGGTAATATTGTGTTGTTGTTGTTTATATATATATATATACATATACATACATACCCTGGTACTGTATGATTATCGTATTAATGCACCATGGTATTACCATCTGACACCATGTACCCCACAGCACAGTTTTGAAAGAGGTGTTAACCTCACACACTCGTGATTGATTATCACACACATGAATATTCATTTCAGATTACACACAACGATAGACAAGGACTCATTGACCTTGCTCTGGAATAACACTGTACCATCGTGCGCATTGTTCACTATACTCAGCATAAGTAAGTGTCATATATGTGATCTATAGGTGTGTGTGTGTGTGTGTGTTCTGCACTCTGCAACTGAAGAGCACTTTGGCTCAGACGGTGCACCAGACAAGAGCATCAGGAGTGAGTATACGTGTGTGTGTGTGTGTGTGTGTGTGTGTTTGAGTGAGTGTTCGGTGAATGCGCAGAGGGACTTTGAAACCGCGGTGAGGGAGTTTGATCCCTGAAAACATGGGAAATGGACTTTCCTTTAGAGCTTTTACTGTAATTGTTTCAGGGTAAAGCAAGTCCTCTCCCTCAACAGATGGCGAATATCACTTTTAATCAAATATGGACACCTCTGCGTAATAAATCACATCCACGCAATAGCGTTTTCCTTTCTGAAATTTCACAGTCGCTTCCGGAGCTCAGGCTGAGGGGGCTCGGCACAGGACGGAGAGCGGGATGAGGGCGGGAGGGGAAATATGAGGAGTTGTCCAACAAACAACAGCAAGAACTGTGTGGAAATATTTGAAGGATCTTTCTCTGTCTTTGTACTCTTTTAAACTCGAGTTGTGTGCATCTGTGATCACAGCGATAGTCTTGTCCCTATTGTGGGAGACGGCTTGTGGAACAAGAACAAATGTAGGGCGGGGCTTGATTGTGTCTGTGGGGAATTGATTGGATGGTTGTGGTTTGCTATTGGTGGATTTCATGTGAGTGACAGGTTGCCCCGCCCTCGCCATCAGAGAAGAGATGCAAGAGGGGAGGGGATGAGGGGGGGGGGGGGGGGGTGGCAACCTGTCACAAACCACAACCATCCAATCAATTCCCCACAGACACAATCAAGCCCCGCCCTACATTTGTTCTTGTTTGAGAAGCGATTCACTCGGATATAGGGAGTACTCTTAGTCAAGGGTTTTCAAACTGGGGTCCTCCAGAAGGTCCTAAGGGGTCCCCAGAAAATTTCAGAGAATAAAAAGACAAAGCAAAAAGGGATAAAGTCTACCAAATATTCTGTTTCATTTCTAAATGTTTCTCTCATTTCTTGCCGTATACATAGGCTACTTTCCAGAATTGTATACGTTTGCTTTGTATCTTTCTAGTGAGTCCCTTTGTCTTGCTCACTGGGGTTGTAAGGCAGTATTCTTAACACAGTATGTACACTGCTTACATATATTTATTGTGAAAGCTGCTTATACAAATACAATATACTACTTCAGGTTTATACACACAACATTAAGTATAGCCAATGTATTAAGTTTGGAAACAATATTTTCTATTTATAAACGTCACACAATTTCTCTAACAGTTTAAATGTTTTTTTTTGTGTTAATTTCATAAAAATAGATGGAATTTAGGATGGGGTCCCTTATAAAAGATTCATCGTATTTTGGGGTCCTTGGCATCATAAAGTTTGAAAACCTCTGCTCTAAGTAGTCACATATGTTGCTAAGCTAATTGTACTCTTTTCTTTGAAGGATTCATATGATGTCGCCTTATGATTTGGCAAGGTACCTCTGAATGTTGCACCATCCTTTGATGCCTTCTAGATGGGCCGCTCACTAGGTTTCCGAGCAGAGCAAATGCAGTGATAGAAGAGGATGTGTACTTCTTACTGCTGACAGAGTAATCTGGGGTGAGAGAGTTATAGTTATGAACCTGTCCGCTCTTCAGCGGCTTCGTTTAAAATAAGCTCATGAAACACTGGGGTTACACACACACACACACACACACACACACACACACACACACACACACACACACACACACACACACACACACACACACACACACACACACACACACACACACACACACACTGGGAATACATCATAGCTTTATTTTAGATTTATCAACGTGTTCTACGAAATTCTTTAATAATATTGACACTCCATTTTGTGCGCTCTTAGAAGAGAAGCGTATTGCTCTTTTATAGACTCAAATGTTTCTCCTAAAATTGTTTAGGACAAATCAAAATAGTCTTTGAATTCTGACGGTTTGCGAGATCCCTTCTGAAACGCTAGAGAAGGCACATGTGAGATTTCTCTTGTCTTTTGTCTTGGCAAATCTGAGATCAATTTGAGACGACGTTTATATGAAACCTCATTGTTACTGACGGCTACATTAGCGCACATTTGTTTTACTTTCTATTTTGTTAATAAACCTTGAGTTAAATTCGACAACCGTGTGTGTCCGTCCCTTTGTTGCGGCCTTTAGGAGCCATGGGTCATAATAAACGGGCGCTCGTCCGGGATTTTTTTTTGTTCGTGTTAGCTCTTTTGACATTTGCCTTAATCAGATTTGTTTGATTTATAGCATTTTGTGAGAGGAAATCTCTTTTGATTCTTGTGACGTCACTTTGCCCATAACGGGACGCACGTGAGAGTTTTTGAGTTGTTTCTTAAAAAAAGTGCACTTTGTTATAATGTCCAATTAAAAGCATTTGTTTATAATGTTAGTTATGCTAACTGTAGTGTTATTAAAGTGTGGAAAAAAAGGTGTGTTGGATTTACATGATTTAATCATGTACATCGGTTCCACATGAGTCAATTCAGTTAAACAAACATAGTTGATTCACATAATTTCGACATCATGGAATGAAGTCATTTTTAAGTAACTAAATTGAGTAGTCTCACAATGATTTTAACATTTCTTTAGAAATGTTGGCCCATATTGATAGGATAGCATCTTGCAGTTGATGGAGATTTGTGGGATGCACATCCAGGGCACGAAGCTCCCGTTCCACCACATCCCAAAGATGCTCTATTGGGTTGAGATCTGGGGACTGTGGGGGCCATTTTAGTCCAGTGAACTCATTGTCATGTTCAAGAAACCAATTTGAAATGATTGGAGCTTTGTGACATGGGGCATTATCCTGCTGGAAGTAGCCATCAGAGGATGGGTACATGGTGGTCATAAAGGGATGGACATGGTCAGAAACAATGCTCAGGTAGGCCGTGGCATTTAAACCATGCCCAATTGGCACTAAGGGGCCTAAAGTGTGCCAAGAAAACATCCCCCACACCATTACACCACCACCACCAGCCTGCACAGTGGTAACAAGGCATGATGGATCCATGCTCTCATTCTGTTTACGCCAAATTCTGACTCTACCATCTGAATGTCTCAACAGAAATCCAGACTCATCAGACCAGGCAACATTTTTCCAGTCTTCAACTGTCCAATTTTGGTGAGCTCGTGCAAATTGTAGCCTCTTTTTCCTATTTGTAGTGGAGATGAGTGGTACCCGGTGGGGTCTTCTGCTGTTGTAGCCCATCCGCCTCAAGGTTGTGCGTGTTGTGGCTTCACAAATGCTTTGCTACATACCTCGGTTGTAACGAGTGGTTATTTCAGTCAAAGTTGCTCTTCTATCAGCTTGAATCAGTCGCCCATTCTCCTCTGACCTCTAGCATCAACAAGGCATTTTGGCCCACAGGACTGCCGCATACTGGATGTTTTTCCCTTTTCACACCATTCTTTGTAAACCCTAGAAATGGTTGTGCGTGAAAATCCCAGTAACTGAGCAGATTGTGAAATACTCACACCGGCCCGTCTGGCACCAACAACCATGCCACACTCAAAATTGCTTAAATCCCCTTTCTTTCCCATTCCGACATTCAGTTTGGAGTTCAGGAGATTGTCTTGACCAGGACCACACCCCTAAATGCATTGAAACAACTTCCATGTGATTGGTTGATTAGATAATTGCATTAATGAGAAATTGAACAGGAGTTCCTAATAATCCTTTAGGTGAGTGTATGACAAACAAATTTCAATAGAAATGACAAAGTATATTTTAGTTTTCCATAACTGCATGTTATGACATTATTATGGAAGCTTGTTTCCGCCGCAGAATAAAACATTTTAAAAGATAATTGCGAGTTTATTTCTCACAATTCTGAGAAAAACAATGCCAGAATTGTGAAATGTAAACTCGCAATTGTTATAAAGTCAGAATTGTGAGATATTAAGTCTCAAAATTGTGAGTTTCTATATTGCAATTCTGACTTTATAACTCACAATTCTGATTTCATAATGCAATTGTGACTTTATATCCCCCAATTCTGAGATTAAAAGTCTCAATGACCTTTTCTATTTATTAAGCGTTCATACATTAGACAGTACACTTTCAAAGACAGAAGAAGTGATTATGCACTACTTAAGTGGGTCAAAAGTACTCTAAATTTCAGGTAATTCATTTCATATGAATTTAAACAATAGTACATTTTCATTTAATAGCAATTGACATGCATTAATAGTTAGAAAACAATCAGTTTGCACGCAAGTATTTTTTTCACAAGGGAAAACCAACTGAGATATTAGTTTTATTTTTCTTTATTTTGTTCTTTATTGCTCAAAAGTTGCTCTTGCACAGCTCAGGAGACTCCGATCTCAGTTGTAAAACGAGGCAGGAAACGTCAACAAAGAGCAAAAGTCTCCATTTGATCTAATTTCCTTCTAGAAGAAGCGGTTTAGACTGTGTGTAAAGGTGCATGTGTCGTGCACACACGCCGGCTGTGATTATTGCTCTGATCAGACACAGGGACGGCAGTTTCCCACATGATGATAACCCCGTCAGCACACACACACACACAGGAGACCCTGAGCCCTCTCATGAATAACACCCTGTCATCTGCTCACCCGTGTGGCCAGAGCCACTTCCGCCCGCTGCTCACCAACTGACCTTCCTCGTCACAGAGACGGC
Source organism: Romanogobio albipinnatus (assembly GCA_023566225.1). Taxonomy (NCBI): domain Eukaryota; kingdom Metazoa; phylum Chordata; class Actinopteri; order Cypriniformes; family Gobionidae; genus Romanogobio; species Romanogobio albipinnatus. Next base: position 3,688,779 of record CM042262.1, on the reverse strand, counting down.
TCTCTCACTCCCACAACATTAAATATTCATGCAGCAAGAAAGAGAGTGACTCTACACTTCTCCATCCCGTATCCCTCGCTTCCTCACTGTCTCGTCTCTTCCTGTGTGTGTGTGTGTGTTTGGGTATTATAGTCCCGGCTGCAGGTACTCCGCGTCGCGCCGTGTCTAACATCGGCCTTTAGCCGTGACTATATTCACAAGACAGCACAGCTGCTCATATTAATGTGTGTTTGGAGCGCTCTCTGACTGTCTCCGTTGGCCTGGCCGGTCACTCGGCGTTCACATGTTAGCTCGTGTCTGTCCACGGATCATTTAGCATTCAGACACTTTGGCCTGTTTGTTTGCACCGCGGATCTCTATAAGGATGTTGTTTGCAGAGCATGAAGTATCCAGTACTGGCCACAATAGCTGATATATGACGGTAATCTAAAGAGATTTACAAAAGAGACAATAATTCTATACTAATATATAATATAATGCATATATCTTCTAATGACCAAGCTTCTTTATTGACCGGTTCCTCTAAGAGTGGAATTAAATTAAACCTTTTTAAATTGTTCTTCACTGAACATGACATCGCTGTGAAAACGTCCTTTTGGATGTGTTAAATATTGCGTTATGATGACGTTTATTATGTTAGTGTGATATGAAATTACGCTTGGTAGCTTTTTTCTTTGCCAAATACAAACGTTTGCTAGTAAATATGAGTGTGTCTGTGCGTGTGTATGTGTTCTGTGTTGTTACAGACATAATGGAGAGAAGAAAAAAAAAGGAAAAAGCAAACCGTGTCGTAACTGCCTGATGCTGATGTTAGTCAGAAGATCACAGTTAACGCAGCTGGTGTAAACATCTGTGGACTCGATCAATATGGCCGAAACATCTGGGCTTCTTTAGCTTTCCTTATCATATTTCTATAATCCGTCTTTCATAATTAAACCTGTGGGAATGAAGGAAACCCCACTGTGTGTTCATGGACTTTGAGAGGTAATGATGCTGGACAAGTGACTTAATATCACTCAAGAGCGGTAATCAGTCTTAAACGAGCAATTAAAATATCTGAATATTAAATGTATGATTAGTATTGCTATATGGCAGGTATTCCTCAGCCTTAGGCAATGTAAAAACGCTTCTCTCAGCATCATGACAACTCGTATCACACATGAATGTTATCTTAACATCTACAGTGTGTGTGTGTACTGTGTGTATATATTCTGTATTTATTTTATAAATGTCTTTTTGTACATTTATACGCCTCCACACCGCTGATATTTTGATCCTTTTGTTTTGGGTGCTTAGTGTGAAGTCTGCATCCTGAAGAGATTTCCCTCGTCTCTTGGCTCTTTTATCTGTTTGCTCCTCTAAAGTGCTGGCTTTAGACGTGCGCCGGGACGCTGAGGGTCTCGTGAAACTCCTCTGAGTGCACCGAGCAGGCCGGAGATATATCCGCCGCCCCCGTCCCGTCCTCATCACCCTAGACCTCCACACCATCTGATATCTGCGGGAGGGTTCGGCCCGGGCTCGGAGGGTTTTGTTGTGGTTGATTGTGTTGGGTATTAGACGAGAGCACAGTCATATCTTGAGCTCACAGATAGCGGCGGTTTGTTTTCTCTTGCGCATTTATTCCTTAAGAAGATTGAACCACAATACGAAAACACCGGCGATGATGACGCGAGTGAGTGAAATTTAACCCATACGAAAACAAATCACAAAGAAAATGGCAAATATTTCTCCTATGCAGCAATGAGATTAAATAGAGAACAAATGGAGACTGGGATATGTTCTGCGTGGATTTTATTCCACTCGATTTAGAAGAGACGCCTCAGATTTGAGCATTTGATTTATTTGTATTTCTACCAAGGAAATGTCACATCACAGAAGTAAAATGGGTTGGCAATATTTCATCTGATACTTCAACCCAGCGAACACATTTACAGTATGTTCTTGTGTGAACAGTGATTAGAACAAAAGTTACCATGATGAAAAATATCACAACCTTATGTTCAATCACAATATGAACGTTTATTCCAAGAAGAGGAAGGTTAGCGTTAACATTAAGGATGTTCTCAGGGCGATTTCTGTTCTATAAATGTTACAGGGTCATGGGCGGCCGAGGCTCATTGATGCACGTGGGGAGCGAAGGCTGGCCCGTGTGGATCAAACAGACGAGCTACTGGAGCTCAAACTGCTCCAGAAGTTAATGCTGGTTCTGATAGAAAGCTGTCAGAATACACAGAGCATCTCAGTTTGTTGCGTATGGGGCGGCACAGCCGCTGACCAGTCAGGGTGCCCATGCTGACCCCTGTCCACCGCCCAAAGCACCAACAGTGGCACGTGAGCATCAGAACTGGACCACGGAGCAATGGAAGAAGGAGGTCTGGTCTGATGATCACGTGTTCTTCTACATCACGTGGATGGCCGGGTGTGTGTGCGTGGCTTACCTGGGAAACAAATGGCACCAGGTGCACTATGGGAAGAAGGCGTGGAGGCAGAGGCAGTGATGCTTTGACAATGTTCTGCTAGGAAACCTTGGGTCCTCCATCCGTGTGTGTGTGTGTGTGTGTGTGCGTTATTCCAAACCTGTATGACGACTTTTGTGGAACAAAAAAAGAGGATATTTTGAAAAATGTATTTTCTTTTTTTTTTTTTTCATAAAGTGAAAATCAATGGGGTCCAAAATATGTATTTATATTTTGTGCTCTACAGAAGAAAGTCATTCAGGTTTGGCGTAAATGCTGGCAGAATTTTAAATGTAAGGCGAAATATCCCTTTAAATGCAGATGAAACGATTTCAGCCACATCTCCTGAGCTTTGAAAGAGCAACCATTGAGCAATAAAATATTCCTCAGAGTATATCCGGAGCTTATACATAATGTACTTATTTCTAAGGGCCAACAAACACTGGAGCTGAGCGGATGGTGTGTGTGTGTAATTGCGAACGCCTCAGCTTTAGCTCCGGTTCATGTCGCTCGTCTCTAATTAGCGCGTGCGGAGGAAGGGTAATTTATAGAGAGACGAGTCCCTTTGTTAAGATAACACACTGCAGGTCTCTGGAGGACAACGCTGGTGAACGAGCGCTGCTTTATGTATCCGTGGCTGGTGTTCCAGCATGTCCTCCACCTGAACTGACCTGAATCTGCTGTTGAGATTTAGTCGAGGACACGTGGTTGAGAAACATCCACGCCTCAGATCAAGCCGATCGGAGCGGCCGTGCTGCTCGATGAGCCCAATCGATGGTTTAATCCATAAACTTTCTTTTCTCAGGATGTTATGAGACATCAATCATCATTCTCATGGAGGTGTTGGTCAGACGAGCGGTTCCCTGTAGTGCGTTTCCTCTCCTGTATTGAGCAGGCCATGCTTTAAAGCGTAAGCCGGGTATCGGTGTTTCGCTCTGCAGGAATACAATATTCCAATGCTTCCTTTAATCCAAATGTTTAGACACACACAATAGCCGTTCCAAAATCTGCCGAGCTGCTGCGCTCAAGGTGGTCTATAACACTGGGAGAAAGCTGTCCGTTTGCATTCCCAGTCATCTTAATGGCTCACCGTTTTAATTCTGTTGTCTGTCTTCATTCTGCACAAAATTGTCTGAAAAAGCAGCTTTCTAGACATCATAAACGGCACACTACTCTCATCTCTCCGACAGCGAGTGACACACAAACCCGCCTCCCCTCATCACTCGCTTCATTTCCTCCGGATGACTAGTGCTAGTGTTACAGTGTTTGAATTTAGCCGTGGGATTGCGCGTATTGCGCATAATTTGACTCATTCCCGCAGACTTTGTGCTCACACTGCGCACAAAAAGCTGCCTCTCAGCACTAAATTGAATTCTTTTCTGCTGCTTATTGCACTTAAACAGCCAAATACACACACCATAATGTCAAAATGCCGGTCTTGGTGAGTATTCACGTTAGGGCTGGGCGATATGGCCCAAGAAAATGATCATGATATAATTGTCCATATCAGTCGATATCAATAATTAGCACAATACATGTCAAATCTTTATTCCTTTAAAGTTTAAAGACTCCTGAGTGAAAGTTGTAGAAAACAGACAGTTAACTGTGGGTTTTAAACTATCCTTTATTGTCAAAACATGACAAACACTTCCCAAACAGGTCAACAATTGATTTATTTATTACTAATAAAATATTAATAGAGTAGAATATTATTAATATAAATAGAATATATCAAATATATCAAAATCTAGAACTGTAATGATTTGGCTCTGCTGACTGCAAATGCAAAGTTAAAGTGCTTTAAAGATAATGTTTGTCAAGAAAAACTAAAAAATATTTCTGGTCAGCATGCCAAACCTTTAAATAAATGACATTGACAATATCAATAAAATAAATAAATAAAAGAAAAATATTTCTCTACACTCTATATATCAATAATATAATTATATCTACTTAATTAAAATAATGTGTAAGTAGTAAAACGATAAAACGCAAGCGGTGGGCTGGGAGAGAGCACAAAGTTCGTTAGTTGTGGATCTTTTTTATTCACTTTAAACATCTGCATTTATCGAACTGTTGTTATCGTTTTATCGAGGAAAATGATTTCACGATAATTATCGTTTTATCGCCCAGCCCTAATTCATGTAAACACAGTCAGTTCTGTTTTAAGCGAACATAAACAGTTGAGAAAGAAAACGCACGCGTAACATTGAAATGGATCCGTGCGTCAGCTCTTAAAGTGACAGCAGCCTAATAAACCTGATGACAAATTGTGAGATGATATTAAAAATATCGATATGGTAGTTTTTCCCCATGGTATCTCAAAATTGTGGCCAGGGAGAGTGCTGAGTGGCTAGTAACTTTGGAATAGTTCAGTTTTGTCCCGAACTCTTAGCATACAGCCATATCAGCCTTTCAGTGTAGGCATGCGTTTCATTTGATAGCGTGGACGAGAAAGTTTCATCTTTGTTCAGTGTCTGCGCTATTCCTCTCCAGAAGGTACAAATGTTAAAAATGTGTTCGTACTCTTTTAAATTATAGAGTTGCGTGCGTTTCTGAACGCCTCACACAAACGCGCGTCTGTTGCATCGGCAGTAGTTTGTTGTTGTTCTGTCTCTTCAGTTTCTTTTTTGTCTGTTAAACAAGAGGTGTTGACAAACTAAGTTGTGCAAGTTTATCGTACAGATTGTGCAAGATTATACGTTAGGGGGCGCTATTACACATCTTCTGAAAGAGTACAGAATCTACAGAAAAAAACACAGGGGAAGAAGAAGCAGAAACAAGAGATTGGCCTTGTCCCAAATGGCACCCTAAACCCTTGCAGTCTTCCTACGAGTCTGCACTTTCATGACATAACGCCGCTTTGACTGTCGGGGAAAAAGTCCGCTGCAAAACCTGTGCGGGCTTGGCTGAAGTGCGCATCGAGGAAGCATATAGAGCGCAAAGGGGGCGCTCGCGAGCACCCTTCTGAGACCGAAAATGACAAATGGGACACCCTACGGCGACTTAACGGACACGGGGCAGCCATTGTAAGTCCACAAGACAGAAAGCGCATATGAAGTGTGCCATTTGGGACAGGGCCAAAGAAGCATTTCTGACGCACATGTCAAACATTAAACGGCATATAAATCAAAATTGCCTAATGTTACTGAATGAGACGTCGCCCCAGGACGAGCTCTAGGACTGTGAAGCTTTTGGTGTTGATGGACTCCATCGACTCCATCTGTGTTTGATCATCGCTCTGAATCCCATCCGGACGTAGTCTTTGACAAAAACACGTTTTTCTCAGCTTTTTTGCTCAAAATGTTGCTTTTTTTTTTTAACTGGGGACCCGTGTACACAGAGGATAATAACTATAACTACAGAGTTTTAATAATCAATCTAAATATACTATATGAGAATAGGCGAAACCCACAACTAAGACAATATCAACACAGAGGTATGATATCTCTGGAATCCCTTTCAGTACGATTAGTCTTCCAGCTGATGAACAATAAAAACACCAACAGCCAATGAGAGTCCACTCGGCGTTTAAAGCGACAGACGTGTTTATGATAAACAGAACATTATCCAGCATTCGTGCGGATGCTAATGTTGTGAGTGTTTCTCTGGCCTCAAGGCTAGTCAACCTCATGTTTCTGAGTTTGAGGCCTGTAAGCAGTGACTCTCTCTCTCTCTCTCTCTCTCTCTCTCTCTCTCTCTCTCTCTCTCTCTCTCTCGCTTTCTCTCAGTGTGTAATTTCCTGACCCGAAGGAAGATCACAGCTCAAGCCTCCTATCCATCTTCACAACCTCAATATTCAATCACTGAGCTAATTGCACGGAGGAGAACAGTTAAAATCATGGCTCGGCTAATAGCCTTTTGGGAATAAATGTGGACGGTGTTAAAAAAAGACTAACAATATCCTTGAGAAGACTTGAATCATTCAAATGATGGAGGTTTGTTTATATAGTTTGGACAAAAATGTAACTTTCTTTATTCTGTTATTCGTAGTTTCCAATGAGTCATGCGTACATTGTGTAAAATGCGGTACGCATGCGTTTATGTGCAGTATTTTGTTGCACAGATCAGACTCATTCTGCTCGTGTTTCATTAATGCGGCCCGTGAGAGTGTGTGAGCTGTAAACTGAATTCGGTTGTCTTCGCGGGACACATTTAGATCCGCCTGTGGCGATTGACTCTATATATCTGATCACTAAGCGTCCCGCCATTTGAAGAAAAGACTATGAATAGTAATTTCATTACAATGAGCCCTCCGTATCCGCCATTCTCTCGCTCCGACTGCAGAAATATCCGTCTTTCTTAGCCTCGTAAGCCGATCTCTCCTTTACCGGACTAATGTAGGTTGTGTTTCATTAAAAAGCTTCTGTATACGTCCGCCCTCCCAAGTAATGCCTTTGTGGGAAGCATTGATCGAGAGCCGTTCACATACACACACACACGGCGTTCATGGACACACACTCAGCTGGCAGTGAAGTGTACGAGAGGATATCGGGACGTGGCGGTTCTGTGTAGAAACCCCTGCAAAGGCGGCATTGATTTCGGCCCGGGGAGAGGTGTGATTGATTTAAATGTGATTTCCTATTTCCTATCTCTTAATTGAAATAAACTATGAAGTTTGCTGCTATCAATAGACTCTACTGTAAATAGGCACGTAATGCCTGAGGGGAGGATTGAGTGTCTGCAGTAAACATGTCTCAGCGTTCTGGAGGCCAAACCTGCCTGTATTTCTGTCTTTCTGTCGGCCCGTCGGAGCCGGGAATGTTCCCAGCTAAAAGGAAACGTCCTGGGAAGGTTCTCTCAAAGTTACCAACAAGTTCTTCCAGTAACAATAATAGAACGTTTGTTCATAGTTGTGTTTAACTCTTTCCCCGCTAGCATTTTTACAATTTTCACAAACGTTGTGTAAATGCTGTTTAATGATTGATGATGACGATGTATTTGACATGTGCATCAGCAATGCTTCTATCTCTTGTTCCTGCTTCTTCTTCGCTTGTGTTTTTCTCTGGAGATTCTGTGCTCTTTTAGAAGATGTGTAATAGCACGTGTATAACAGTGAAAGCACGGAAAGCCGGAAAATTCCATCAATGGAGGAGAAAGAGTTAACATTCACAAAACATTAGCATAGAAACGTTATTCGTACATAGTTTGTGGAACTTTTATTTTCGAAAGGGTTCATTTGGATGTTAGTTTTGTTAGGGGCCAAGCACCGAAGATTGCACCCTATGGCGTAATTTTCTGTCATTTAACTTTTCCCGCCAAATTTTCCCCCCTGTTTGACGGTTCCTCCATTTTTCATGATCAAATCAAATCAGATCATCTTCAGACCATGCTAGCAAAAAGTTATCAAAAGCTGTTTAATAAACCCTACCATTCTCGAATAACGCGCATATTTCCTCAAATAAAAGCCGGGGCCTTTATTTAGCTGAACTGCAGAAGGTCACCAGCTTTTATTTGAAGCAGGCTTTTATTAGGGGCAGGCCTGTATTTCAAATTCCATCTATTTGAAAAAAATAATTGTTTTAAAAAAGCGTTTTAAATGAAAAGCGCTAGCGCTCCAGAGGACAGATATCATCAGGGGCGCGCGAAGTGGGGGGGGTTTCAAAGGATTGCAAATGCAATGCAAATTTTTGTTCATTTTATTCATTTTTAGAATTGAATAATTTATTTGTAATAAACATTTTAAGTGGCCCATTAAAAAGTATTATTTATAAGTTGAATTGTGTTTTTAAAACATACATGAGGTCATATTGTGACTGTTGCGGTGTGTGTGTTGAAAGAGCGGTAATATTTCCTCCAGTGGAGATCAAGCGTCTTTCTGGAGATCCGCTCATTTCTGAAGCTCTTTCCGCTCAACCCAGAACTCCCTTTGACCTGCTGGATCAAATATAGGCCCGTCTGAAATAAATAGTAAGGGCTGCCCCTGACTAAAGTTTCTAGTAGTAGTTCATTTAAGCCGTTGATCACGCCTCCGCCTCATGTCATTGTCTGTTATAGGCTATTTGCTTGTTATGGATTAAATCCGGGCAATTTGGTTGATAAAACATAGATTCAAATTAAGATACAATTTATACAAAACGAAATTCACTTTAAAGAAAGGCTTTTCTGATATATTTGTTGTTCTTTCGTGTTTTATAGACTCGATAAAAACACTATAATTTCGTTATTTTACTAACTCAACTAATGTGCTTTCTATATTCCACGTGAGGGAAAAAGCTTCCTTCCACTTAAGAAGAGTTGTGTTCCTTTAAGCACTTTTTATTTTAATATATATCTCTTACATAAATATTATTTTCTACTTTAAAAAAACTCTAATTTCATTATTTTTCTAACGCAACTAATGCGCGCACTTTTCTCAATCCGTTATGGAGCTATTCAATTTTGATTTTGCATTTTGTTTTTTACATGTTCGTTCGTGTTGTTCAAATGACCACTTTACAATATTTCAATAACATAATTTATTTTGAAGCCTATGCTGTTATAAAATAAAATAGTTTAAGTTAAATGCAGAGCAAGATGTGTAAAAAAGACAAGAGGCTCAGAGATTGTCCAGATCATTTGTGTAGCTTTCACAGACTAACACACGTCACATCTCTCATAGACTACAGGATTTCAAATAGCAGATATGCATCAGTTATATTCTCAATTTAATTTACAGAGCAATCCCTGCAAAGTGTTTAGGTTCAGTATAGAAGAGACCAGGATTAGTGTCTGTCGCACTCGCAAGACTCCCAGCGGGGGGCGATGGCCACGATGGTTTCGCTCTTTCGGCACAGCCCCACTGAACATTACGATTAACTTACATGCACATTAAATGAAAGGAAATATTTTTTCCCCGGCCTTAATTTGAGACCGGCCTTTATTTGTTCGTGCTGGCCACGCCCCCGGCCACTATCAGAGGCCCGGCGTTTAATTGACTACAGGCTTTTATTTGAGGTAATACGGTAATTCATTTTCTGTCATTAAACTTTTCCCGCCAAATTTTCCTGCTACAAAAACTTTTTCAAACGGTGGCTCCAATTTTCATGAAAATCAAATCAGATCATCTTCAGACCATGCTGGCACAAAGTTATCAAAAGCTGTTTAATACCTTTCTCAAATAATGCGCAAACGAATTTGAAGAAGAGCATGCCAAATTGAATGTGAGGCTGTATCTCCGCAACGCTTTAGTGTATTCTGATCAGACTTGGTACAGATCATCACACGCATGACCTAAGGCTACACGCTGCGTTTTGGCACAGCGCCACCTACTGGTCCAGAGATGGCAAGAATGGTTATAGTCCGATCGAGACGAAACCACGGTGGTGAAAATCGGAATCATAGCAGGTCGACTAAAAGCATTTGGTCAAATTTTATAATAAGTGGCAAAAAAATGCAATCAGAGTCAGGTCTGGGGCATTTTGTGGGGCATGTTCACAAATATAAATGTCTATAACTCCTAAAGGAAATTAGATATTTTTACCAAATTTGAAATGCTTATGTATGAGGGCACTCTGTAGACACATACTATAATTAAACGAAACGTGAAACTCAATGTATTTATGGGTTTTATCAAATGTTTTCAGTTGGTCTGCTGCTGGCTTCCTTATTTGCTTCTGTTGTGCTTGGCCTGATAATCGCAGCTTGCAGTTATATTTAAACATTACTATTCACTGCTTGCTTCAAAACGTTCATGTTTTTTGCTAATCTTTGCAGGAAAAAGTACATTTTTAAAACATTTCAAAAACTGGACGTTTTGAACTATACAAGAGCATTCAGTAATAATGTTTCCATAATTTAACGGGAACGTTAACGTTACATATTTTTGTTAGCTGGTTTGGACCTGGAGTCTTGATCTCATCCAAAACCTCTTCTAATGTTTGATTTGATTGGCTGCTTTGAGCTGATCAGTATTGTGTTTGAATGCCTCAGTCTGGTGGCGTATAGAAAGCCAGTTTGGCAGGCGCGGGAAGAGAGAAAGTTGCGTGTGCTGCGGCGTCCGGCTATAAATAGGGACTACAGAAGGGCCCCCCCGCTGCGCATGTTCTGCAATGCAGAGCAGCTCAGTGGGAATTCTGGGAAAATGAGTCCAAACCTGTCTGGATGTGGACATGGGGCATGACTGTGTCATGAAGAGGGGGGTGGGCCTGTCAATGACATTACTGAGATTTCTGTGTGTCCCTGTTTGAATATTTCTGCTAAAACGTCCCAGTGTGTGTGTGTGTGTGTAAATGAGAGACACTTTTTGCTCAGGACGGCTAATCACGAACTACAAAGGACAAACAGCAAGCTTTATGTTTGGAATTAAACACATAATGTCCCCCCTTCCTGACGGATATCCCTGAAATAGGTGTCCTGAGACATCAAACCTGTGTCTGTGACAGCCACAGTCTCAGAGAAAAGAGGAGAGGCAACAGAGCAGCCTGCGCTTTGTTAGCCAATCAGAAACTCCCTGCCTGCCCATCATGTTGCATGCTTGGGTTTGCTGACTTTGAGTTGGTGGACATGTCTTCAGAGGACGGGGTTTGTGGTCGAAGTCTACCGACAGACGTGATCGTCCATGTGTTACGCCGCTGGCTGGCGCTTATTTTCTCCAAGTGTTCATGTCTTCAGGTCATCTGCTGATAACAAATGCTAAATGCTAAAATTCCTAGCATTAGGATCCTTTGGAAGGCGATGTTATTTTTAGTCTGTTCGTCTCTCCTCGTCATCTCACTAACACTCCAGTGGGCGGGGCCAGAGTTGTGATGATGAAGTAGGCGTTGATCTTCTGCAGAGGTGGCCATTCACTGATAGAGTCGTTCTCTGGGCTTGGTTACAATAAAAGCTGTTGTGGACTAACTTCTGAAGCTTACTGGATATTCCTGTAGTATGAGGACCTCTGATATGCATGTCAAAAGCTCAGGGACAATTTGATCTCTCAGTTCAAACTTCGTACTGTGATGTGTATTTAACTCAAATAGAATATTCTTTGGCAAGTTATAGGCTGGACGTAGTCATTGGGATTTGAATATATTATATTTGATTGGTTTGTATTATTTTGCCCCGCCCACACGTCCTAGATTACATCATCAGCAATGAAAAGCTGTTATGGGGAAGGAAAAAAACATTTTCTTTGGGTTAACACGCAAAGAAATCTCAATGGCCAGTGCGGTGTCCTTCGATTTTCTCTCTCTCTGCGGCGCGCGTCCTCTCTCCGCTCCTCCTCCAGGTGGGATGTCTGTCCCAGCAGATGATGTGATTACGGCAGCAGTGGCCTGGCCACCTCTTCACCTCCATATACATTTGTGTCAGTCTCTCTCTGCCACTGTCACTGTCTTTATTTCATTATAGAGGGGAGCGGCTGGCCTCGAGGGAACTCTGTATACGGCCTCTTATAGTTGTCTTTCAGCACGTCTCCTAATGCTCCTTCATATCAGACTAATAACTCAAATTAATAGCAAGCTGCAGTGTTTTCTGACTGTGCCAGGAACCCTCGTCCTGTGCTTCCCTTACAGGAATTACGCATGGTGACCATAGTTTGCTGCGGTACGTACAACCAGTGTTGCTACGACTGTGAAATCATTACTGACACGTATTTGTATTTACAAAGTCTTTGTTGAAATATGTTATGTGTGCTGAAACTATCTATATACAGTATCTATATCACCACTTAAATGGGGGCTTTCATAAAAACATAACGGACGTATTCAATTCATTAAATATTGAGAAAATACAATGAATATGCAATATAGCGCATATGTTTAGGTAAATGCTGCTCTCTAGAGGTATTGGGTAAACGTGGCGTTATGTGTCATTGTTTACCAGCTGGTTTATTGACGTCTTTCCGCAGTTGAAACACTGATTGAGCGATTGCATGAGACACGATGTGGTTATTCTGTATCTTTCAACATGCCTTCTGATGTTCATTCATCATGATTTGGTGCTGTAACCAGTAGTGAAGCAGAAGTGATACCCCACCACACATTTAAGAGTATTTATTGTTTGAATTTCATTAAAAAAAATCCACAGAATTTGAAAGCTGAGACTTCTTATCAGAATTAATTTTCAAAAATGTCATACTATGGCAAGCCATTTTGACTTATTCATTACCAGGATAAACATTTTTGATAGTTAAATGCTTTTTTTTTTTATCAACAATGACATCATCACTCATTCTTGATATCAATAATTAAATGTAATCTAGTAAAAACTATAATTCTTGATATCTAATTGTATTTTCATTAGTTAAACGTCACCATAGGCTGCCATTCATGATTTATTACTAAATAAAATTACAATTTTACAAATCAGAAATTCAATTCTTATTAGTAGAAACCTTTATTTTTTATATCAATAATTATGTGATTAATAGTCCAAATGTCTTGATATCAACAATTGAATTGTTACTAGTAAAAATGTTCAATACAATAATTCGATAATAATAATTTCTGATATCATGAATGTGATTGTTATTAGCCAATTTAGATATCTGAAATTACTCTCCTAATTATTGATATCAGAAATAGATTTGTACTACACACTGTAAAAAGTGATCAGTTGATTTAACTTAAAAAAGTAAGTAGCCTAGTTGCCTCAAAATTGAGTTCATTGAAATTAAAAATTTGAGTTAGTACAATGAAAGAAATTGGTTCAATAAATAGAAACTCAAAATATATAAATAAATAAATAAAAAATGATGTGATAAATTGTGAAAATGGCACAATTTGACATGTTTCACTGCATTATTGCAAATAAAACACACAATTACGCAATATGCTTACAAAATCTTTTAATAATATTTGAATAAAGGGTGATTCTCAGAAATTTTTATTTCAATGAACTCAAAATTTTAAGGTAACCAGGTAACTTACTTTTTAAATATTTTGATATCAGCAATTGAATATGAATAGCAGCCTATGGTGACATTTAACCAGTGAAAACACAATCACAGATATCAAGAATGATAAATTATTATGAATGATTAAAAGTCAAAATGGCTTGTCGTAGTGACCCACAAGACATTGAACCGCCGTGACACATGCAACCGATGTAATAACCATTTGTTTGGACTAAACTCTGCTCGCTTTAAGAGCCACGCACGACAAGTTTTACTGTTAGGAAATGCGCAACGTAATATCAACTTGAAGAAATGTCACCGCAGGCACATTTTCCCAATGAGCCCGGCTTGAAAATACCACAGTTATATTGACAGATATTGCTGCTGATGAGACAAAACTAAATATTTTCTGATTAATTTACAGCTGTGTGGGGCAGTTTCACAAGCCACTTTTCACTAGGCGTGTAACGATACCCTCATGTCACGATTCGATACATATCACGATACTGCACTTACGATACGATATTATTGTGATTTAACACAAAATGTAGTGTTGATTCAAATGTGGGGGTGTAAATGAATAGGCTTGGTGCTGGTAACCCAATGCACAGGACAGTGGAGACACCAGAATACAAATATTCATGATTCTGAAGCTGACAATAGAGAATTATTTTAAATGCATATGCTTGCACTGTCACTGACTAGATGCATTTATAATAATGTAGGCCAGTTTTCACTGGTAACAAAAGACCCACAAATATTCCCCCATTGCATTATTATACATTATACATATCAGCATTGTATAGAGTTTAATGTAGTACTGACACTTACTATGTGAGACACAAGTTTTATTTTCATTTCGGGTGAACCATTCACAATATATATTGTTGCACTTTTGTATTGCGATATAATGTGACGCCCACACTTTTCACGTTTGTTTAGGACTCGCTGTACATAAGTGAGTTGAAGACCACGTTGAGCAGACCCAACTTACTAAATCTTACTTTTACAATATTTGTGCGTTATTTAATTTCTGTACGTGTCCTCTTTAATTACATGCGAGACCCTGAAGGTGTTATAAACCCCTGCGGTCTGTTTCCCAAGGTGCCAGGCGGTTTCCGGTGTGCTGCGCTTCCACTCATGCCCGGCGTGAGAAGCAGCTAGTTTGTAATGCTAAAGAACGGTGTACACAAAAGAGAAACGAGCCCTTCCTCCCATAAAGCATATTCCCCACTGTCCTCCACGCAGATTTGTGGGAAACACAGGCGGACGAGGAGGAGGGGAGGCAGAATTCCCTGAGACTGAAGAATCAATATGCAGGAGCGGCGGCCGGTCATTTGTATGCTACATGTGAGGCAGGGCTTGGAGAGCCAGAGACAGGAGTTAGAAAAGCAAAGGTTAATTTCATACATCAACTTCCATCTGCATATTTCTTTCCACAGGAGTGCTGCGGCCTTTGTGCAGGGCTTTCTTTTCCTTTTTTTCCTCCTGTGCTCGCTGGTTGATATTTCACGGGACGGCTCTGTTGGCACTGCGGGTTTGAGCCGGAGAGAAGCACACCTTTAGCTACAGTCTAGATTACTATGAGCATTTATTTCATTAGTGCTGAATATAAAAGCTGGATTATTAACTGGTTATTGTCAGGGGTTTTATAATGGATCATTAGATTACTCTTCATACTGTGAAATAGTTGTTCAGTAGTTTTCTATATTCAATATTACAGTATTATTAATAATATAATGCCATGCTCATAATCAAACCACCATGATATTGCCCTCTGATACCATGATTTTACCACAGCACTTTTTATAAGTTTAGTGTATGAACGTTCAGTCTATAAAACAAAAAAAAAACTAATATTTCCGGAAATTTTGTGCCGTTTTAACACTGTACAAACACTGTTTCATATTTGATACACCAGAATGGCTTATATCATATGATATAGTGAGAATAAGTAGGAGCTCAGTTTTAATCAAAATGTGCAAAAATATGCAATTCGCTGCAGATGCTGATATTTATATGGACGAGATGATATTCTGACAGGTTGTAATGTAAATCATTGTGTAGCTATAATCATATAAATATCACTCCGTGTCTTAATAAGGGGATATTTAAATGCGTAGTTTTATGATCAAAGCGCTGTAGTTTTTTAAACATAATGCAATGCTATGATGATTGAGCGATACACCGTCCTCAAAAAACTTTTAGCAGTTATGAAAACATCATTTCTGGTTCTCATAAATAATTGCGTTCTTCCAACATTATTCAGTCCTTCCAGAAAAATGCAGCTTTTTTTGTGATTGTTGAGGGCAAAAATCCTTGATTATGCGGCATGTTTTCTTAAAACATGCGATGAAAATGCGGGAACTTGCAAAAACTGCGGTTTGATGAAAAAGAGAAAAAAAGAAAACACAGAAAGTGCATCACAGAAAGTGCTGGGAATATTTAAGTTCCCATCTTGTTTTATTGAAGACCTTAATAAACACACGGCTCAAATTTACAAAACATTGAGTCAAACAAGTTCTGTAGCTTTACAAAAGGAATATGCTACAACTTCTGTAAAAATGAATAAATAACTTCCTGTTTTACAGACATTTGAGTGCTTCCAATGCACAAAGTGCAATCTCTTAAAGGTTTAGTTCATCCAAAAATTTAAATTCTGTCATTAATGACGTCCCCTCATGTCGTTGGACACCGTCAGACCTCCGTTCGTCTCTAAATAACGACTTATATAGTGATGACCGATTTCAAAACACAGCATCATGATGCTATGAATCATTGAGTCGATTCATGATTCGGATCGTGTGTCAAACTGCTGAAATACGTGACTTTGGCGATCCGAACCGCTGAATCGACTCACTGATTCATAACGCTCCAAACCGCTGAATCGACTCACTGATTCATAACGCTCCAAACCGCTGAATCGACTCACTGATTCATAACGCTCCAAACCGCTGAATCGACTCATTGATTCATAACGCTCCAAACCGCTGAATCGACTCACTGATTCATAACGCTTCAAACCACTGAATCGACTCACTGATTCATAACGCTCCAAACCGCTGAATCGACTCACTGATTCATAACGCTCCAAACCGCTGAATCGACTCACTGATTCATAACGCTCCAAACCGCTGAATCGACTCATTGATTCATAACGCTCCAAACCGCTGAATCGACTCACTGATTCATAACGCTTCAAACCACTGAATCGACTCACTGATTCATAACGCTCCAAACCGCTGAATCGACTCACTGATTCATAACGCTCCAAACCGCTGAATCGACTCACTGATTCATAACGCTCCAAACCACTGAATCGACTCACTGATTCATAACGCTCCAAACCGCTGAATCGACTCACTGATTCATAACGCTTCAAACCACTGAATCGACTCACTGATTCATAACGCTCCAAACCGCTGAATCGACTCACTGATTCATAACGCTTCAAACCACTGAATCGACTCACTGATTCATAACGCTCCAAACCGCTGAATCGACTCACTGATTCATAACGCTCCAAACCGCTGAATCGACTCACTGATTCATAACGCTCCAAACCGCTGAATCGACTCACTGATTCATAACGCTCCAAACCGCTGAATCGACTCACTGATTCATAACGCTTCAAACCACTGAATCGACTCACTGATTCATAACGCTCCAAACCGCTGAATCGACTCACTGATTCATAACGCTTCAAACCACTGAATCGACTCACTGATTCATAACGCTCCAAACCGCTGAATCGACTCACTGATTCATAACGCTTCAAACCGCTGAATCGACTCACTGATTCATAACGCTCCAAACCGCTGAATCGACTCACTGATTCATAACGCTTCAAACCACTGAATCGACTCACTGATTCATAACGCTCCAAATCGCTGAATCGACTCACTGATTCATAACGCTTCAAAGCTTCATGATGCTGTGTTCTGAAATCGGTCATCACACCGGGAAACTGCTTTGCGCGTCTTTTGCTGTTATTTTTGTTGGCCAATGGGAGTTTGCGCTTCATCATGGTTTCACCGATTTCTATGGCTTCACCGATATCTATGGCTTCACCGATATCTATGGTTTCACCGATATCTATGGCTTCACCACGGGGTTTGCAGATTTTCGATGACGTTCGCGTCGGGTAATTACGTCACTTCAAAGCGTTCCCATGGCAACAGGCGGAAATGGCGGCTCTTGTGTGAAGTAAACAAACATTTTTCAACTTTCTGCTAATATATATATGACTTTTTTTGCAACGAAAATGTGGGGATTATGAAATCATGCTAGCCCCACAAATTTTGCACGCGGAAATAGGCAATTTATGCGGCGAAAGTGCGGCGTATTGGAAAAAATGCACCCCCCCCACATAAATATGTGGACTTTGGCTGATTATGCGTTAAATCACGCGATCGCATAATCGCGTTTTTCTGGAGGGACTGATTATTGTAACGTTTCTTTTGAATGTTCTCTGAACGTTACGAAACAAGTAATAACATTTAATAAAGTGTCAGACTAACAAATGTTTTGGGGAAAAAGCACTCCATGAACAAAAATAAACGGCTAACACTTGACAGTAAGGTTCTTTAGTTAACATGAACTAATAACGAACTGCACTTATAAAGCATTTATTAATATTTGTTCATGTTAGTTTCAACATTTACTAATGCATTATTAAAATCTTGTTAACATTATCTAAAGCTGCACTATGTAACTTTGCCGTCCGCTAGAGGTCGCCTGTTCAAAACAAAGGTGTAGTTTGATGACGCCACGAAAATCTCTGGACATGTGGTCTTCACCTCACAGCCGGTGGGAAAGAGTCGGGATAGGACTCGGGCAGGAATCATGTTGATGGATGTGATTATTAACGTTACTGTAGTGTGAAGCAGAGCAGGACCGAGTGTTGTGGAGCGATTGTTAATAAGATATGATGTCATCGACAGGCCACGCCCTCACACACCTCAGGTAAAATAGCATCTCACCATTTACAAATAGTTGGAAACATTTGGGATATTGTAAGTACTCGACTGAACAAAATATATAACACTGGCCTAGTGGTTTTTGGATATTTTACAGGAAAAAATCTTACATACTGCACCTTTAATGCACTGTGAACTAACGTGAGCAAACCATGAACCGCTATATTAACTAACAGAACAAAGATGAACAAATACGGTAACAAATGTATTCCTCATGGTTAGTTAAAGCAGCACTAGGTAGGTTTTGCTCTCGGGGTCCCCCTACATTTGGGCAACAGTATTGTCCTCTACTACTGTCGTAAACTCTGTCATCCTGCATCAGGGGATGCATCGCACGTGCATTTGTTGACATGACGCATGCGCGAGAATATGACGTAGCGCCGGCGTTCGGGAAACCATGAAATGCACACTTTAGTCCCATTTTGAGCACTACGCCGAGACCTAAAGCACGATCAATGTAGAATTCAACAGCTTAGATACGGCGCGTCTTCCTCTGCTTGTAAACACATCTCCTTCTGGGTCACGTGTCCGAACGCCGGATCTGCGTCATATTCTCGTGCATGCGTCATGGTGCTTCATGAGTTCACGGCAGAGGTCAAAGTTCGTGTTGAATAAAGTCGTTATTTAGATTTTTTTTGTGCACAAAAACTACTGTCGTCGCTTTGTAAAATTATTGTAGAGCCACTGTAGTGAGATGGACTTTGTAACGACGTTTTTAGTGCCTTTTATGGGTCTTGTGAGTGTAAATGCACTGAATCCCTATGGAGGCCTTTCTCAGCTTCAGCGTTCAACAAAAATATTGCGTGAACGCGACCATTTGTGAAGGTGATCGATCATCTCTTACTAAAGATTCAAGAATAAACATAAATGACGATCTGAAGGTATGCTGAGGATACATTACAGTTTACTGTCATGTATATATGTGGTGTAATCGCTAAATCAGTGTTTCAACGGCGGAAATACATCAATATAACTGCTTGTGAACTAAACAATGTCATGTAACGTTAGCATCACATTTACCTCAGGCAGTCATTCAGTGTCCACAGACTTTTATTCACTAGAGAAATCAACTCTTTCGCTAAAGATATGCTCTATATTAGCCGTTATATTCATTATATTCTACTGAACCTGTTAGTGATGTCTGGATTATTGCATGCATGTTAAATAAACCTGTCATGAAAATGACAAACACTGTATATCAATTATTATATTTCAACAACGATTTGGAGAAAAAAAACTATTTTATAATTAGATTTAGGAGTTAATGCAAAAACTGCCTTATGTGAAGTTTACATATTTGCACACAATGTGTTATTTGAGTGTTGATTATTATATCTAAAAATAAATAGCAACTGAATTTAGGCTAATAGTTTGGGCTCTGTGGTTAATCTTTAATATTAATGTACAAGTAAGGGCTCCCTATATAATTTACAGAAATATCTTCAATAAACTTTTAGATATAATTTAATTAATTCAAGGACAGACACTTTTCCCCCCAGTAAACCACTGTTAAATATAAAAAATAAATAAAAAGCAATTTTGTAAATCTGCTGTACCGAACTCGTACCGAACCGTGACTTCAAAACCGAGGTACGTACCGAACCGTCAGTTTTGTGTACCGTTACACCCCTAATATATATATATAAAATAGAAAAAGTGAAGTGTGTGTGTGTGTGTGTGTGTGTGTGTGTGTGTGTGTGTGTGTGTGTGTGTGTGTGTGTGTGTGTGTGTGTGTGTGTGTGTGTGTGTGTGTGTGTGTGTGTGTGTGTGTGTGTGTGTGTGTGTGTGTGTGTGTGTGTGTGTGTGTGTGGCGGCAGGTTTTACAGCAACGTTTGGTTCCTGTTGATCATCGAGACCTCAGAAATGCTGGTCAGATACGGCTCTAGGGGTTAGTTTGTGGCCTGACCGGGCTTGTGTTTAGTTGGTTACCCAGTACTGTTGGTCAAGTGTCCAAAACCCCCTCTAAAACCATTCAAACCAGATCAGCTTGAGTAGGCTAACCACCAGAAATAGATATGGATAAAATACATAAAGATTATGAGGTAAAAAACAGTTCCGGCTAGATGAATTTTCCATGTTTCAAGCCAAGCGTTGTAAGATTGACTCCTCGTAGCATCAGGCGACTGACTGACGGCTCTCCACCAGTATACTGTGTCATTAGTGAGTGCTAGCGCAGCGCTAAATGATAAACATCAGTAATTTAAACCACACAAGGGCGGAAAAAATCCTAGCCTGAGACGCCTTTCCGCACTGTCAACAAACTAGCGCTCCTCTGTTTAGCCCACGTAACACCCCTTCAAGGAAACAATCAAATATTCATACGATATTATCCCTCCAGAACGAGCGGCCCGTGATTCCCGCCGCTTGTTTAGCTTTTGGAATTTAAATGCCAGAGATATGAATAGAGAGCATTTTTATGTATGATAGCATTGTAGCGGCTGCCCTCTCACCTCGAGCGGTGTTCGTACACAGCGCTGTATTAACTAGCGTAATAGGTAATTTGAATGCTAACAGAGCGAGATTAGCTTTGGGATATGTCTCAGAACGGACGAATGGAAGTTATTTCTGGAATAATAAATCTTGATATGCATCTGTGTTCATGGAGAATGGTGTGTGTTATCAGAGAAAAGCCAAGGATGAATTAATGTGCTGCATATTCTTTTTTTTTAAAGCTAATACTATATTCATCAGCTCTGGGTTCTGCTGGATTTCCTCATGTCCAGTCGCTAAATGCTTGAATTGAATGGCTGTAGTTTGTAGTTTATTTACTGTGTACATGTGTTTAACCCTTTAAAGCCTACAAATTGCTACGATCTAAATGATCAACATCATCAAAACCTCCAGTCTTTCTGTCGTCTGATTGATAATTCACTCTTTTTTAGCAAGTAAAAGTCTTTTAGTGTAATTGTACAAACGTCCTCCTTCTCTGATTGGTGGATTTCTCTGCAGGATTGTGGGTAATGTAGTTCTCCACTGGAGATGTGACTAATAAACACAATTTATTAGAAGTGAAGTTGAGGTCTTTAATTATAAATGTACAAATATCTTCCTTCAAACTATATCGTTTAACAGCAACTAACAGCGACTTCTCTGATTGGTGGATTTCTCTGCAGGATTGTGGGTAATGTAGTTCTCCACTGGAAATGTGGCTAATAAACGCAATTGATTAGAAGTGAAGTTGAGGTCTTTAATTATAAATGTACAAATATCTTCCTTCAAACTATATCGTTTAACAGCAACTGACAGCGGCTTCTCTGATTGGTGGATTTCTCTGCAGGATTGTGGGTAATGTAGTTCTCCACTGGAGATGTGACTAATAAACACAATTTATTAGAAGTGAAGTTGAGGTCCTTAATTATAAATGTACAAATATCTTCCTTCAATCTATATCGTTTAACAGCAACTAACAGCGGCTTCTCTGATTGGTGGATTTCTCTGCAGGGTTGTGGGTAATGTAGTTCTCCACTGGAAATGTGGCTAATAAACGCAATTGATTAGAAGTGAAGTATAAATTACACTCTACAGAAACGTATATCATCACGTAACAACTTATGAGCTCATGGCAGATCTTTCTGCTATCAAATCTGTAAGCTACGCAAATAAACGTAAGAATGACTTTGACATTGTTAGTAATATATCAACTGGACTGAAGCAACTGAGGTTTACTTAATTATCCAGACATCATTTTACAGAAAAACCATGAGTATCAATTATGATCATCAGGCTTTTGAGGAAGGTTTATTTCTTCATCTCTCAATCATTATTGTATTGCATCCCCGACAGCAACATAGTGTCGGCCCAGATCCGGCACACATCTGGCATGTGTTGAATCCACATGTGGCCCGGATCTGGACCGACACTATGTTGCTGTCGGGGATCACATTACACGTTTTAAAACTACAGAGATTTTATCATAAAGCTAAGCATTTAAATATCATCTGACTAAGACATATTACTGATATAGAGTGATGACTAGGCCTATATTGTATTTAATACTGCAAGATCTCATTGATTTGGCTTACAAGCGTTAGTATTTCATTGTGCTTTTTGGCCATATTAATATCAGCATCTGCAGCATATTTTTTGCTCAGTTTGGGTCTCTGATTAAAACTGAGCTGCCCCCCCCCCTCCATATTCTCACTGTATCATGTGATTTAAAAGCCTGATGTATGGTATTCAACTAAAACACATATGAATATGAATTTTGAGAGTTTGTCGACTTCACTGCCCGATACTTGTAGGTTAAAATAATGTGGGGCTCACTCATGAGGAATTCCTGGGTTTTGTGATGTTTGTGGCCGTTTGTTTTTGAGTTGATGGACACTGTCGACAGCGCCTTCTCTCATGTGGTTGGCATGTCCGAGCAGGAGGTCAGAGGTCAGCTCTGATGGCAAACATTGTGACACAGAGGTCATGGCTTTCACTCAAACTAGTTTTTTTTTTGCCGTTCTCAAAACTTTTGAAAGAAGTATTGAGTTGTTCTGGCTTCGAGTCATACGTGGCGGTGTTTAAAAGTGTTTTTGCAGAGCAGAAAGGGCCGATGAGCTTCATATTCGCACTGATATTTGACCAAACTGTGATCTTGCGGCTGAGCTTCTCGGCGAAAAGCTACATCGGCAGTTTATTTCTGGGAGGATATGAGGCGTGTGTCTTAAATGGAAATCTAAAATGTGCCATTTGCTCACCAAAAAATACTTTCCTCTATCACACCTCCAACCACACAAACACACATCCACACACACACACTAAAAACTACTCATCTTACTCCATTTACTCATTGCAATCCATGTATTTTTGTCTGCACAGCTCGTTTTTGCTTGTATTTCTTTCATTTAACCAATTTTTCAAGAAAATATGATCTTGATCTGATATTATATTATGTTTTGTGGCTGTTTTGTCATTGTCTGTTGACCTCTCTTTTTGTGTTTTAGGCCGGTTTCAATCTGGCTTGTGCTCTAATTTGGTAGATTTGAGGTTAGAGTCTGTTTGCGTATGCTGCGTGTGTGTGTGTGTGTAACTAGGCCTTTGTGGGAAAGCGCGTGTGTGAGGGTTGCTCAATCCTCAAAAACTTCAGCGACGATGTCTGTGCGCCAGATCTTAATCGCACGCGTCGCTCAGGTGCAAAGACGCTTCTCTCAAACACAATGAAATACGCACGCTTGCGACTCAGACAGCAGTGTGTTTTGCAGAGTTGTGCTTTACACACACACACACACACACACGTGTATGCAGGCCTTGTGTCTTATTATAAGAGCTCAATATCAGTGGTAGGCAGAATAAACATCATGAGGCCTGTTTGACTCGGGGTTGTGTTCGGGAAGCGAAGGATCGGGGGTGATGGAGCTGAGTTCAAACACCCTACGGTCTGCTGTCTACATAGGCAGCTTCCTTTAATGGCAGACTCTTGTGACTGATTTGGAAAGGCTTTACATAGACAGCAACTTGCTTCATAAATAGCACTCCTTATGTATTTATGTATAACTTAACCTAACCCTAACTTATATTTGGGGGAATTTAACTATTAGAAATCATTGCAAATACACTGCCCAAAAAATCTTCCTCAGTATGTTTGTCTTGTTTTCAGTACGAATATCAAAACATTCTGAAATAAAGACACATTTTCTTGGGAATCTGTTTTGCTTTCGGAAAAGTATCAAAATTAAAGAAATTAAAAATATCTGCCAATGGGCTATAGAAATATAAACTTAATTCAAAGGGAAAAGATAAAGTCACTTAATTTAGATTTTAGTTTACTTTCTAGTCGTTTTGTGAATGCATCTCGAGTTTAGATATTTGTATCAGAAAACAAGACTACAAAATCATTTTTGCAATGTCAATCAATAACCGCACAATATAAAATCGACTTAATGACTGTTTTACATTTTAAAACAATATATTTTAACAGCGACTTCTCTGATTGGTGGATTTCTCTGCAGGATTGTGGGTAATGTAGTTCTCCACTGAAAAATGTGGCTAATAAACACAATTTATTAGAAGTGAAGTTGAGGTCTTTTATTATAATTGTTCAAACGTCCTCCTTCAAACAATATATTTTAACAGCGGCTTCTCTGATTGGTGGATTTCTCTGCAGGATTGTGGGTGATATAGTTCTCCACTGGAGGTGTGACTAATAAACACAATTTATTAGAAGTGAAGTTGAAATTACACTAACTTGTGGTTTCTACAGAAACATACAGTGAGGAAAATAAGTATTTGAACACCCTGCTATTTCGCAAGTTCTCCCACTTAGAAATCATAGAGGGGTCTGAAATTGTCATCGTAGGTGCATGTCCACTGTGAGAGACAAATCCAGAAATCACAATGTATGATTTTTTAACTATTTATTTGTATGATACAGCTGCAAATAAGTATTTGAACACCTGAGAAAATCAATGTTAATATTTGGTACAGTAGCCTTTGTTTGCAGTTACAGAGGTCAAACGTTTCCTGTAGTTGTTCAGCAGGTTTGCACTGCAGGAGGGATTTTGGCCCACTCCTCCACACAGATCTTCTCTAGATCAGTCAGGTTTCTGGCCTGTCGCTGAGAAACACGGAGTTTGAGCTCCTCCAAAGATTCTCTATTGGGTTTAGGTCTGGAGACTGGCTAGGCCACGCCAGATCCTTGATATGCTTCTTACAGAGCCACTCCTTGGTTATCCTGGCTGTGTGCTTCGGGTCATTGTCATGTTGGAAGACCCAGCCTCGACCCATCTTCAATGCTCTAACTGAGGGAAAATCTCGCAATACATGGCCCCGTTCATCCTCTGCTTAACACAGTGCAGTCGCCCTGTCCCATGTGCAGAAAAACACCCCCAAAGCATGATGCTACCACCCCCATGCTTCACAGTAGGGATGGTGTTCTTGGGATTGTACTCATCATTCTTCTTCCTCCAAACACGTTTAGTGGAATTATGACCAAAAAGTTCTATGTTGGTCTCATCTGACCACATGACTTTCTCCCATGACTCCTCTGGATCATCCAAATGGTCATTGGCAAACTTAAGACGGGCCTTGACATGTGCTGGTTTAAGCAGGGGAACCTTCCGTGCCATGCATGATTTCAAACCATGACGTCTTAGTGTATTACCAACAGTAACCTTGGAAACGGTGGTCCCAGCTCTTTTCAGGTTATTGACCAGCTCCTCCCGTGTAGTTCTGGGCTGATTTCTCACCTTTCTTAGGATCATTGAGACCCCACGAGGTGAGATCTTGCATGGAGCCCCAGTCCGAGGGAGATTGACAGTCATGTTTAGCTTCTTCCATTTTCTAATGATTGCTCCAACAGTGGACCTTTTTCACCAAGCTGCTTGGCAATTTCCCCGTAGCCCTTTCCAGCCTTGTAGAGGTGTACAATTTAGTCTCTAGTGTCTTTGGACAGCTCTTTGGTCTTGGCCATGTTAGTAGTTGGATTCTTACTGATTGTATGGGGTGGAAAGGTGTCTTTATGCAGCTAACGACCTCAAACAGGTGCATCTAATTTAGGATAATAAATGGAGTGGAGGTGGACATTTTAAAGGCAGACTAACAGGTCTTTGAGGGTCAGAATTCTAGCTGATAGACAGGTGTTCAAATACTTATTTGCAGCTGTATCATACAAATAAATAGTTAAAAAAATCATATATTGTGATTTCTGGATTTGTTTTTTTAGATTATGTCTCTCACAGTGGACATGCACCTACAATGACAATTTCAGACCCCTCCATGATTT
This sequence comes from Romanogobio albipinnatus, assembly GCA_023566225.1. Classification (NCBI taxonomy): domain Eukaryota; kingdom Metazoa; phylum Chordata; class Actinopteri; order Cypriniformes; family Gobionidae; genus Romanogobio; species Romanogobio albipinnatus. Next base: position 3,662,838 of record CM042262.1, on the reverse strand, counting down.
CCAAGTGGGAGAACTTGCAAAATAGCAGGGTGTTCAAATACTTATTTTCCTCACTGTATATCATCACTGAATGACTTCAGAAATCATGGCAGATCTTTCTTCGTCTTTTCTTCGTATCATTAAAAAGAGAGAAAATGAATAGTACAAATACTTCCGAATCCCGACTGTTGTGCCCTATAGAAATTGATCTTAGCATGTAATGTGAGACTCTAATAAGCATAAGAATAGGACACATGCAAATACTGGGTCAAACACACAAGATTTACTTCAATTGAAGCATTTTTATCAGTATGTTTTAGTTATAAACAGCATATTTCTGTTGACTCCACATCCTGGGTGAATCTTTTCACTATATTCGTCCTCTTCACAATGGAAATCTGTTCAGTTTTATTCCCCAAATGTGTGTGTTTTTATATATATATATATAATGTTTGTGATGCGGTAGATGAATGTCCCTTGGAGAGGATGAGGGCGAGAGGAACAGGTGCCCTGCGTCTGCCGCTCTGTTCCTGTGTATTATTTAATAGCAGTCAGTGGGGAGATCTTGTACTTTTAATATTTAATCGTATCTCTCCAGCGATATGACTATCTGTGATCTCTCTGCGCCGGGCCGCCCACTTTCTCTGTCTGTCTTTCCCTTTCCTTTCCTCTCGCTCTGTCTCGCTCGCTCTCTCCGCTCAGCTTTCCACCTCTCATTCTCGCTGTGTTTCCGCTGGTCGGCTCGCGTTACCGGCTGTTTCCTCGCATTCGTAGAGCCATCAGAACCGCCATCCGCCCTGGGCACACACACACACACACACACATTCAGTGGCCGTAGTGTGTTTGTATACAGAGAGCACTTGAGGACAGTAAAGGCTAAAGACAGTGTGATTTTTTTTGCGGTCACACTGCAAAAGATGATTTTCTTCCTTAGTATTGTTGTCTTGCTTCCCTTTACAAATATCAAGATACATTAGAAATACACAAGAGACATGAGAAGCACACTTGCTTAAGGAAATTAGGTCTTGTTTTCTGAAAAATGTATCCATGTAATTTGTGCTTTATGCTTAAAACAAGAAAAAAACGCATACCAATGGGGCAAAAAATTATAATTTAAAGGGAAAAACAATTGCATTTTTTTTTTACTTGTTTTGAGCTGTGCCGCCCCATACGCAACAAACTGAGATGCTCTGTGTATTCTGACAGCTTTCTATCAGAACCAGCATTAACTTCTTGAGCAGTTTGAGCTCCAGGAGCTCGTCTGTCATTTGGCTTCTCCAGTAAATGTGTCTTGTTTTTAAAAATGTTTATATATTTGTACTGGAATAAACCATATCTTTTTTTCTTTTTTTTTCTTGCTTTCCTTAGCATTCAATGGTCGAACTAGTGATATTCTTCCCCTCGCTGTTGTTTTCTTCACACATCAGACTGCATCTCGTATCTCTTCTCCCTGGTAAACAAGCACACCAACTGTTGATCAGAGTTTGTTAGGGGTGAAATTGTTACAATTATGAAACCACCACACTGTATTATTGTATAATTAGTTAGACTTACTTAAAAAAGCATGCAAACCGATTGCCTTAAAAAAAGTGATATAGGAATAGTATGTTGTGCTGACAAATGCTTAGTAAGTAAAGTTCACTTGCACAAGAGTTCTAGTAACTAAAGAACAACTGCAGAGAGTACTCGATCTTTTACTTTAGGTTTACTCTTGACTTAGTGCAGCTACCATTGATGTGTTTTTCTGCGAGATATTGTCACAAATATAGAGGGATTATATCAACCCTATTGAAAGGTTCACAGGTGTTTATGACGTGTAAGCACTATAATTATAAACCATCATTATATGACATGAAGGGAAATATTACTTAGGTTCATTTTAAAATATGACCTTAATTTCTGACTAAATCAAAGCATCTAGGTCGACTTTTAAAAGCAACCTATTTATTACTTCTCTTCCTTTGAAACCACATCACTGTGATGTCTTGTTGCATCGCTGCATCAATAAGAACAGAGTTATAATAATAATAATAATAATAATAATAATGTTTCAAGAGCGCAACCAAAGTAAACACTGATCCCCATAATGGTGAGTGGTTTTACTTGGCCTGACTAAATGGCGCTCAAACCAATCAATTAATCTTAACTTGAGTTTTCTGAGTAAACAAGGCATAGTATGTGAACAGTACAGATTACTAGATTTTTACAATTAAGATATGAAGTAAAGTTAACTAGTGTTAAATTGTTAGTAAAGTGTTAGTTAGAATCACTGTTGGATTTTACACTGAAACAATTTCACTCAGAAATCGCTACTAAATTTCACAAGTTGTCACTCATTGAATTAAACATGACATTTTGAAGTAGAAGAACTGAATTATTATTTTCGTTTAAAATGTGTATAATAATATTTGTTTTATTTACAACTTTTCCTCAATGAATATTTCACTCTATTTAGATTTATATGAAAAAAAAAAATCTTTTTCAGTCATTAATTTTGATTTATTTATTGAAAATTACGATTTTCACGTTTTAAAATCGAGTCTGGGATAAAGGTGAAACCAAACAAAAATATTACAAAATTACAAAAAAAAATCAATTATGAATGCTAAAAAGTTTATCAACAAAGTTGGAAGCTTCACAACACAAAAAGCAATGATCTGTATTAACATTAACATGCTCGTAGTGCAAGAAACAATGTGTGTATGATATGCAACATAAAAGTTGTATTTAGTATTTCCTTCATACTATCAGGATTACCACAAGTTTTTTTTTTTTCTTCTAAAGAATGAGTAAATTCCCCTTTACCCCTGCCAGCGATAGTCAATCTCTGACTCTTTTATTTTTCTGAACACAATTTGAGTGGTGTGTCGTGACTCAAAGGTTGCCCCGTCTGGTTTTGATTTTACTCAAGATCTCACTGGAGTTTTTAAAAAGACTGATAAACACACGTCGTGAAGGGCAGGAAAGATCCCGCGCTGTCACAGGGTGTGTGTGTGTGTGTCTCATTTTCTACACTTACACGTGAACACACACCGATGAAGGTCAGTGGCATTACTGACCGGCTCTAAAGGTCACACAATACCTGCCTATGAATATTCATACACTGCACGATTTACCAGGATCTGCTTACGAAGTCTCATGTTTTCAGCACAAAACTGCTTTCATCAGTTTATAGAGTTTTCTAGAATTATCAGGCCGGCCGGCCGTCATTGATACAGTGTTACAGATCGTGTTCATATCTTGAATTAAACTCTGTTCATATTTTCTGTTTTCATTTTCATTTAATTTTAGTTTCATTTCATTTTAAATTGTATTGATTTTATTAATGTTGTTGTGTTTTCTTGTTATTTTTTATTAAACTAAACAAATATATATATAAAATAAGATTTATATATATATATATATACAGTGTATAACTTTTTTAAAAAGACTAATGAAATAAAAATAACACTTCAAAATCAATAAAACTTTAACTGAAATTAAATGAAAAAGGAAAACAGAAAATATAAAAAAGTCTAATTGAAGATCTTAACACTATCTACACTATATATACATACACGTGTATACATATATACATGTTTCATTAGCTTTTATTACTTGTATACACTACCAGTCAAACGTTTGGAGTCATTAAGATTTGTGTAATGTTTTTAAAGAAGTCTCTTCTGCTCACCGAACAGTAATATTGTGAAATATTGTTACAATTTAAAATAGCTTTTTTTCTATGTGAATATATAGTAACGTGTCATGTATTCCTGTGATCAAAGCTGAATGCATCATCATTACTCCAGTCTTCAGTGTCACATGACCCTTCACTAATCACTCTCATATGAGGATCTGATGATCAACACACATTTATGATTATTAAATCATAATGTGTTGAACACAGTCGTGTACAATTTTTTTTGTTGTCAGGATTATTTGATGAATAGAAAGTTCAAAAGAGCAGTATTTATCTGAAATATAAAGCTTTTGTAACATTATAAATGTCTTTACTGTCACTTGATCGATTGAGTGTGTCCCTGCTGAATACATTATTCATCTCTTGAAGTTCTTTCCCCAAAAAGAAAAAGAATGTACAGACCCAAAGCTTTGAACGCTAGTACAATGTTAAACGCTGTCTATTTCAGATAAAAACTGCTCTTTTGAACTTTCTATTCCTGAAATAATCCTGAATAAAATGTTTCACAGCTGTTTTCAACACTGATAATAATCATAAATGTGTGTTGAGCATCGTTCATCATATGAGACGTGACACTGAAGACTGGAGTAATGATGATTTGATCACAGGAATAAATGACACTTCACTATATATTCACATAGAAAACAGTTATTTTACATTTTAATATTTCACAATATTACAGCTTTTTTGGTATTTTTAAAAACATAAATGCAGCCTTGGTGAGCAGAAGAGACTTCTTTAAAAACATTCAAAATAGCACAGTTTACAAACTTTTGACTGGTAGTGTATATGAATATATATATATATATATATATATATTAGGGCTGTCAAAAGATTAATCACGATTAATCACATCCAAAATAAAAGTTTATGTTTACATAATATATGTGTGTGAACTGTGTATAATTATTATTTATATATAAAAACACACACAAGCATGTATATATTTAAGAAAAATGTATTATATTTATATATAAAATATTTATATTTATATATAATATAAATTATATAAATGTATACAGTATATACATGCAAATATTTCTTAAATATATACATGAATATTTATATAAACATAATAATTATACAGAGTACACACAAATATATTATGTAAACACAAACTTTTATTTGTGATTAATCGTGATTAATCTTTTGACAGCCCTAATATATATATATATATATTTTTTTTTTTTTTTTGTTTTTTTATTCTTGTTATTCTTTATTACAATTTTGTTTGTATTAGTTTGAAGTAATAAAAAGTAATGAAAAATCCACCATGTTTTTCTGCAAATATTTAATCAAGAGCTAATATTAAATAATAAAAACGGCATGTATGATATTATAAATGGATCATGAATAATAATAAATAAAGGTCTTTAAAATTCTTTCTGATGTATAGCGAAGCTTCTGTTACTGCTTGACGTTATATAACACAAATATCATCTATAGCAATAAGAGACTAATACCTGATGATACTGGTGATGTTAGTCATGCGGTCAGCGAGAGAGGGAGACGGACGGACAGAGGTCCTGCGGCACTTTCACTTCTCTGCATGTTTCTGTGAATCTCAGTGATTTTCCTAGACTTTAATACAAGACAGATTTATTTAGGAAACAAAATGCCAAAATCTTCCAAAAAAACACAGTTAAAGAATAAATGTTGTGTAGTTTATGCTTTAACGGTAACACAACAAAGTCTCATTTGTTGCCATTAACTTACAGTGAGCAAACTATTGTACAGCCTTAATGTTAGTTAATGTCACAGATTCAACATTTGAGCTGAAACATGTATTAGTAAACTTTGAGATTTACATTAAGATGATTTTTGTCATTGTTATTTAATGTGAACGCATGAAACCTCACGGTGAAGTGTTACCGTTTAAACCAAGAACATGATGTTTTAGCGTTTCTTATCAAGTACCTGTATCTTGTTTTAAGCATTTTTTAATTGTTTTGCTTTAAAACAATACAAAAATAATGATTCAAATAGTTTTGCATTATTATTATTATTATTACTACCTGAAAAAAAGATTGATTTATGTTTTAAGTATGAAGTAAAAAAGGAAGTAAATGGTGGTTTGCTTGATATTGCAGATTTGCCATCACTGAAGTCAGCGAAAGTAAAACTGTCTTGCAGAAACACACACACACACACACGCTGAGTGTTTGAGGTTTAGCTGTTTCAGCGCGAGTGTGTGGCGGGTGAAACACCGACAGAAACCCTTTATCACCCGCTGTCTTTCTCAACACTGAAGAAAACACATATTTGCTCTTACATCTCAACTTTCCCATAAAGCATTTTATCGAGCGTGCGCCGCTTGGATGAGAGGAAGTTAATTGCGCAAAATTGTTTATCTAAAAACAGACAATTAACGAGAGGAAAACGAGGCCTATTTGTCCTGTAAATGAGAGTTTAATTATATCAATACGCACATGAATTATCTGCTCGCCGTGGCTGTATGGTCAAGCACATTACTGGCTCTCGGACGGCGCGGCTTGTGTGCTAAACAATAAAGCTTCATAAATTAATATGCTTAGCAGCTATAAATAGTGTTTGCGTTAGACGCGCGTGTATGAAAGGCTGTAGCATATGTAATTACTGTATCGTACATGTAGTTAATCCTACACAATGCTCGCCGCCGTCCATCTGTCAGACGTGCAAATGTGCCGTATTTCATGGCGATGTGGAGGAATTCTGGGGGATTGTTTTTCTTTGGTCGTGTGTGTGTGTGTGTGTGTGTGTGTGTGTGTGTTTCATAAAAATGTATGCATTGTGCGTTATTACAAAGGCAGGCTTGAATGTTTCAAAGAATAATTAATCTTTCATCATGATATTTGTTTTCTTCTTCTTCTTCTTCCAAAATGAGAAGTTTAGCAGAATGTCTGTGCTGCTCTTTTCCATGCAGTGAAAGTGAATGGGGCATTAAAGGAGTCTTGCGTGTGATTGTGTGACTTCATCATCATCATCATCATCATCATCTACATAAAAAACCCCTTTTCAAATTTTGCACACCACAATCTAAAATGACTCGGTGGTAATCATCGGCGGATCGAGTCTTGAAGGGTAACCGGCTCAGATCTTCAACCACTAGGCCACATCAACGCACAAGCAAATCATCATCTCTGCAATTTGTGGCTTTTCCACTGTCATGATTACTGTCAGCATTACATGATGTGTGACCAGGCTCGCCCCTGATCTCTGTGTTCCTTCGCACATCCCGATTAGTCACACGAGACAGGAAGTGATGGCCGCGTCGTGATTTGAGGAGCCGCTCTGACTGATGGCTGCTCATTAACACAAGTCTTGAGATCCTATCAGGATCCGGCTGTCACTCAAACACAGATCGCACGTCTCTGATGTGATGATGACGCTTCTGAGACTTTTCAAACTTCTTGATTTACAGAAATATCAGCAAAACAAACGCATGACGGCGAGAATGCAGTGTTTAGGGCTAATGGTAGATTAACGAGGATACTTGTATATGTGTGTACTGAATGACAGTCATTTTATATTTAATACAATTAAATGAAAATGTATTATAGTTTACATGTATATGAAATGCAACTGCAATTTTAGGATGGCTTTTAACCCAACGTAGGACTTTATGTCGGGATCCAGCATATCGGAATCGGCTGATATGTTCATTTGTAATGTTATCGTTATCGGCCCGATAAGAAAATGTGGCTGATATATTAAAGCTGATAATGTATTATTTCCTTCAGCCGAGACGCTTCAGACACACACTGTTCACCATGATGGGTTTGAGTTGCTTGAAATATGATTGGAATCACTTCAGAAAGGAAAATACAGTTCAGAGCAACATGAGCAGTGCAAGTCTGTCATAGCTACTTAAAATCATAATGAGAACATGACTTTAATGCAGACTTTTGTTTTTGTAATCAGGCTCTCAAAAATGTATATAAAAATTATGGATTTAGATTTATCGGCCAATATATCGGTTATCGGCTTTCAAATATAAAGAATTATCGTTATTGTTTCGGCCAAAATTTTCATATCGGTGCATCCCTAACTTTATATATAATTTCATAATTGTGAAAACCTATATAAAAAAATATGGATTTTGATTTATCGGCCAATATATCGGTTATCAGCTTTCAAATATAAAGAATTATCGGTATCGGACAAAATTTTCATATCGGTGCATCCCTAACTTTATATGTAATTTCATAATTTTGAAAACCTATATAAAAAGTTTTGGATTTAGATTTATCTGCAAATATATCAGTTATCGGCATTTAAAATAAAGAGTTATCGGTATCAGGCAAAATTTTCATATCGGTGCATCCCTCACTCTATATGTAATTTCAGAATTGTGAAAACCTATATAAAAAGTTTTGGATTTAGATTTATCTGCAAATATATCGGGTTTCAGCTTTCAAATATAAAGAATTATCGGTTATCAGCCAACATTTTCATATCAGTGCATCCCTCACTCTATATGTAATTTCATAAATGTGAAAACCTATATAAAAAGTTTTGGATTTAGATTTATCGGCCAAGATATCGGTTATCAGCTTTCAAATATAAAGAATTATCGTATCGGCCAAAATTTTCATATCGGTGCATCCCTCACTCTATATGTAATTTCATAAATGTGAAAACCTATATAAAAAGTTTTGGATTTAGATTTATCGGCAAAGATATCGGTTATCAGCTTTCAAATATAAAGAATTATCGTATCGGCCAAAATTTTCATATCAGCGCATCTCTCACTCTATATGTAATTTCATAAATGTGAAAACCTATATAAAAAGTTTTGGATTTAGATTTATCTGCAAATATATCGGTTATCGACATTTAAATATAAAGAGTTATTGTATGAGACAAAATTTTCATATCAGCGCATCCCTAACTTTATATGTAATTTCAGAATTGTGAAAACCTATATAAAAATTATGGATTTAGATTTATCGGCCAATATATCGGTTATCAGCTTTCAAATATAAAGAATTATCGTTATCGTTTCGGCCAATTTTCATATCGGTGCATCCCTCACTCTATATGTAATTTCATAATTGTGAAAACCTTTATAAAAAATTATGGATTTAGATTTATCGGCCAAGATATCGGTTATCAGCTTTCAAATATAAACAATTATCGTATCGGACAAAATTTTCATATCGGTGCATCCCTAACTTTATATGTAATTTCATAATTGTGAAAACCTATATAAAAAGATTTATCTGCAAATATATCGGTTATCGGCATTTAAATATAAAGAGTTATCGGCATCAGACAAATTTTTTATATCGGCGCATCCCTAACTCTATATGAAATTTTATATGTGTAAAACCTATATAAAAAATGTATCGGCCAAGATATCGGTTATCAGCTTTCAAATATAAAGAATTATCGTATCGGCCAAAATTTTCATATCAGTGCATCCTCACTCTATATGTAATTTCATAAATGTGAAAACCTATATAAAAAGTTTTGGATTTAGATTTATCTGCAAATATATTGGTTATCTGCATTTAAATATAAAGAGTTATCGGCATCAGACAAAATTTTTATATCGGCACATCCCTAACTCTATATGTAATTTTATATGTGTAAAACCTATATAAAAAATCTATCGGCCAAGATATCGGTTATCAGCTTTTAAATATGAAGAATTATTGGTTATCTTATTGGAGGAGATGCTCACACATGAGCGGCATCAATCATGAAGTTAGTCACTGTCGTCGGGACTTTCCATGATTTCACGGAGGACATGAGTGTACCTTCATCCATTCATGTCTCAGGTCTAACTCTAGCCAAACACACTCCGCTATCAGCACGTGTGTTGTTCCAGCGTGGAGCTTGTGTTAATGTGTGTGATGAATGTGGCGGTCACATCACAGTTCAGTGCCATCAGACGAGCTTGTGTGATCAGTGCCTCCACACACACAGGAGGATCCGCGGCGGCCGGACGGGGCGTCTGAGCGCGGGACCCGCGGCCGCTAATGGCTTTTTAAATGTCACGGAATGTCATGGGATGATGAAGCGGGAATCGGTTATCCCAGGTCGAAGCGATCATCTCCCTCGCTCACTCCTGCTTCCTGTTCCTGTCTCTCTCTCTCTCTCCGTCTGTCTCGCTGAAGGACTCCAGCACGCGGCTACGGCACAACTTACCCCGACGCTGATGTCAGCATGATTTACACACACACACACACACACACACACAAAACAATGGAGGAGAGGTGTGTGTGTGTGTGTTCTAACAGCAGGAGTGTGTGATGGTGATTTATTGTTTGCTTTGGCGTGTGTTTCTGTATGTTTTTTATTTCTTTATTTGCACTCGTTCCTCCTTCCACCCATCACTCTTTACTTCTTTATATTTCCTTCCCTCGCACTGCCCAGAACAAATTCAGTATTCATAAGCTTTTTTCCTCAAGCATGTCTTCATGTGTGCGTCAGTAAAGTGGTTACTCATAATTCCCTGATTTTGCCATCTATAATTCATAATATTATTCATAACTTGTTATATTCACATATAAGACATAAAAAGTGATGAATTCCTGCGAATGCAATTATAATCTAACACGTGAAATGAGAGCGTAATCCCGACTGTTGCATGTGAACGAGTGTAGTATCATCCGAGCGCATAAACACGCCTCACCGCATTACATTAACACAATCAGAGAAATATACTTATGATTATGAAATTCTGCCAGCCACAACAGAGAAATGCAAAGTTGTGTGTGTGTGTGTGTGTACAGGTCGGAGGGTGCCTGTGTTTGATTTGGTGGTGTGTTCACCCGTCACACTGACCCCAGACCTGCCTCCTCACCACCGCGCTCAGACTTCATCAGATCTGAGTTTGCACTGCAGTGACAGTGATGAGGCGCTCCGCTGGTTTGCAGCCGTTCATACGCGACCACGTGCAGTAAAGCGCTCCTCGTGGAGAGGAGTTTCATTCACCCGTCTGATCGCTGAGTTTACACACACACACACACACACACATAAACATTGTGTGTGCGTGCACATGAGAGACATACACATACAGACATAAACATTCTCATGTGCACGCACACACACACGCACACAGACAGACATACACACACAGTCTCACTCACACACACTGTCACTCACACAAACTCTCACACACACACTCACACACACTCTCACACACACACTCACTCACACACACTTTCACTCACACAAACTCTCACACACACACTCACTCACACACACTCTCACAAACTCTCTCACACACACACACACACACACACACTCACACAAACTCTCTCACACACACACACACACACACACACACTCTCACTCACTCACACAAACTCTCACTCACATACTCACACACTTTCACTCACACGCTCTCACGCGCACACATACACACACTCACACACATACACACGGACACGCACAGTCTCACTCACACACACTGTCACTCACAAACTCTCACACACACTCACTCACACACACACTCACACATACACACGGACACACACAGTCTCACTCACACACACACACACACTGTCACTCACAAACTCTCACACACACTCACTCACACACACACTCACACATACACATAGACACACACAATCTCACTCACACACACACACACACTGTCACTCACAAACTCTCACACACACTCACTCACACACACACTCACACATACACATAGACACACACAATCTCACTCACACACACTGTCACTCACAAACTCACACACACTCACTCACACACACACTCACACATACACACGGACACACACAGTCTCACTCACACACACACACACACTGTCACTCACAAACTCTCACACACACTCACTCACACACACACTCACACATACACACGGACACACACAGTCTCACTCACACACACACACACACTGTCACTCACAAACTCTCACACACACTCACTCACACACACACTCACACATACACATAGACACACACAATCTCACTCACACACACTGTCACTCACAAACTCACACACACTCACTCACACACACACTCACACATACACACGGACACACACAGTCTCACTCACACACACACACACACTGTCACTCACAAACTCTCACACACACTCACTCACACACACACTCACACATACACACGGACACGCACAGTCTCACTCACACACACTCACACACTGTCACTCAAACTCTCACACACACTCACTCACACACACACTCACACATACATACACACAGACACACACAGTCTCACTCACACACGCTGTCACTCACAAACTCTTACACACACTCACTCACACACACACTCACACATACACACGGACACGCACAGTCTCACTCACACACACTCACACACACACTCACACATACACATGGACACGCACAGTCTCACTCACACACGCTGTCACTCACAAACTCTTACACACACTCACTCACTCACACACACTTACTCACTCACACACACTCACTCACACTCACTCACTCACTCACTCACACTCACTCACACACGCTCTCACGCGCACACATACACACACTCACACACATACACACGGACACGCACAGTCTCACTCACAAACTCTTACACACACTCACTCACTCACACACACTCACTCACTCACTCACTCACTCACACTCACTCACTCACACACGCTCTCACGCACACACATACACACACATACACACGGACATGCACAGTCTCACTCACAAACTCTTTCACACACACACTCACTCACTCACTCACTCACTCACACTCACTCACACTCACTCACTCACTCACACACACTCACTCACACACACTCACTCACTCACTCACTCACACACGCTCACTCACTCACACACGCTCTCACGCGCACACATACACACACTCACACACATACACACGGACACGCACAGTCTCACTCACAAACTCTTTCACACACACACTCACTCACTCACTCACTCACACTCACTCACACTCACTCACTCACACACACTCACTCACACACACTCACTCACTCACTCACTCACACTCACTCACTCACACACACTCTCACGCGCACACATACTCACACTCACACGCATACACACGGACACGCACAGTGTCACTCACAAACACTTTCACACACACACACACACACACACACAGACATACACACTGTCACGTGCACATGCGTCAGTCTGTGCCGCCCTCATCAACACCTGCTCGATCACAGGAACATGTTTCTGTAGTTCTAGATTTGAATCTCATATTGACCAGGTTCAGTGGACTGCACAACAACACGTGCAGCTGAAGAAATACATGCGGAAAATAATGACATCATTCATAAATCAACCAATTAAATATCAGTGATGTTTCCTAGCCTGATTTCAAAGTGAGAGGCTTGTTTGTTTTCATGCTTTCATTAATGATTTAATTGAGCGAGAGAATCATGGGTAATTAGACACCAGCAGAGTTGTGTTGATCAGTCAGAACACACACAGGAAGTGATGTGGAGTCATGTGACCGAGTGATGTGGAGTCATGTGACCGAGTGAAGTGGAGTCATGTGACTGAGTGATGTGGAGTCATGTGACCGAGTGAAGTGGAGTCATGTGACCGAGTGATGTGGAGTCATGTGACCGAGTGATGTGGTCTGTGTGTGTGTTGTGTTGGCGCAGACGGTCTGAAGTGCACTAGGTAGTAGTCAGCAGGTCTGTTGTGTGTGTTGTGTTGGCGCAGACGGTCTGAAGTGCACTAGGTAGTAGTCAGCAGGCCTGCTGTGTGTGTTGTGTTGGCGCAAAGGGTCTGAAGTGCACTAGGTAGTAGTCAGCAGGTCTGTTGTGTGTGTTGTGTTGGCGCAGACGGTCTGAAGTGCACTAGGTAGTAGTCAGCAGGTCTGCTGTGTGTGTTGTGTTGGCGCAGATGGTCTGAAGTGCACTAGGTAGTAGTCAGCAGGTCTGCTGTGTGTGTTGTGTTGGCGCAGACGGTCTGAAGTGCACTAGGTAGTAGTCAGCAGGCCTGCTGTGTGTGTTGTGTTGGCGCAGACGGTCTGAAGTGCACTAGGTAGTAGTCAGCAGGTCTGCTGTGTGTGTTGTGTTGGCGCAGACGGTCTGAAGTGCACTAGGTAGTAGTCAGCAGGTCTGCTGTGTGTGTTGTGTTGGCGCAGATGGTCTGAAGTGCACTAGGTAGTAGTCAGCAGGTCTGCTGTGTGTGTTGTGTTGGCGCAGATGGTCTGAAGTGCACTAGGTAGTAGTCAGCAGGCCTGCTGTGTGTGTTGTGTTGGCGCAGACGGTCTGAAGTGCACTAGGTAGTAGTCAGCAGGTCTGCTGTGTGTGTTGTGTTGGCGCAGACGGTCTGAAGTGCACTAGGTAGTAGTCGGCAGGTCTGCTGTGTGTGTTGTGTTGGCGCAGACGGTCTGAAGTGCACTAGGTAGTAGTCGGCAGGTCTGCTGTGTGTGTTGTGTTGGCGCAGACGGTCTGAAGTGCACTAGGTAGTAGTCAGCAGGTCTGCTGTGTGTGTTGTGTTGGCGCAGACGGTCTGAAGTGCACTAGGTAGTAGTCAGCAGGTCTGGGCAGTCCTGGGAGCGCTGACCTCTCGCTGTCTCCATCTCTCTTCCTGGTTCAATCAATCTGCTGAAATCAAAGCCATCAGGTCACCTTTATCCTTCAGTGTGTGTGTGTGTGTGTGTGTGTGTGTGTGTGTGTGTGTGTGTGTGTGTGTGTGTGTGTGTGTGTGTGTGTGTGTGTGTGTGTGTGTGTGTGTGTGTGTGTGTGTGTGTGTGTGTGTGTGTGTGTGTGTGTGTGTGTGTGTGTGTGTGTGTGTGTGTGTGTGTGTGTGTGTGTGTGTGTGTGTGTGGGATGAAACTCGATCCAGCATCAAGCGTGCGCCTATATTTAGTTCATCCATATGTTAACACATTTGCAAAAAAAAATGCAGAGTTTCCACGCCATGAAATTTTGCTGACGTGCCATCAGTCAGAAGTCGATATCAATGTTCGCTTCAATATCAAGTCATTAGAAAACCTGCCCCACACACACACACACACACACACACACACACACACACACACACACACAGAGCAGGATTATATCACCGCATTTCACGCATTGCTCAATAAATGAACCACAGACGTTGCAGATGCACACACAACACATGGAGCTTTAAAGAAATGACTGCTTTTATTCAGCAGGGAGATCAAAACTGACAGTACAGACATTTATAATGTTACAAAAGATTATATTTCAAATAATATATATATATATATAAATCGAAAAAATATAAGATGTATAAATAATATATCAAATCTTAACAAGCCCAAACCTTTGAATGGTAGTGTGTAATATATGTCTTAAAGAATGGAAAATAAATAATAAATTGATAAAATATATTTTAATATTAATAATTAAATGATTTTATGAAAAAATGCATTTATATATATATATATATATATATATATATATATATATATATATATATATATATATATATATGTATATAACTTCATATATTAATTATACACTGTATAATCTGTTATATATATATATATATTAGTCTTAAATAATGGAAAATAAATAATACATTAATAAAATATATATTTATATGAATAATTAAAATAATTTAATTATTTTATAAATAAATTAATTTATATATATTTTTAAATAACTATTCAGATATTAAATATACACTATATAATCTGTGTATTAGTCTTAAAGAATGGAAAATAAATCATGAATTCATATTTATATATATAATATATTTAAATATATAAATATTAATACATTATTTATGTATTTAAAAATAAAACTATTCAGAAATTAAATATACACTATATAATCTGTTTATTAGGGGCGGCACGGTTCACAAAACCCATGGTTTTAGGGTCAGGGTTTTAGGGTCATGGTTTTAGGGTCAGGGTTTTAGGGTCAGGGTTTTAGGGTCATGGTTTTAGGGTCAGGGTTTTAGGGTCAGGGTTTTAGGCTCATGGTTTTAGGGTCAGGGTTTTAGGGTCAGGGTTTTAGGGTCAGGGTTTTAGGGTCAGGGTTTTAGGCTCATGGTTTTAGGGTCAGGGTTTTAGGGTCAGGGTTTTAGGCTCATGGTTTTAGGGTCAGGGTTTTAGGGTCAGGGTTCACAAAACCCACGGTTTTAGGGTCAGGGTTTTAGGGTCAGGGTTTTAGGGTCAGGGTTTTAGGGTCAGGGTTTTAGGGTCATGGTTTTAGGGTCAGGGTTTTAGGGTCAGGGTTTTAGGCTCATGGTTTTAGGGTCAGGGTTTTAGGGTCAGGGTTTTAGGGTCAGGGTTTTAGGCTCATGGTTTTAGGGTCAGGGTTTTAGGGTCAGGGTTTTAGGGTCAGGGTTTTAGGGTCAGGGTTTTAGGGTCATGGTTTTAGGGTCAGGGTTTTAGGGTCATGGTTTTAGGGTCAGGGTTTTAGGCTCATGGTTTTAGGGTCATGGTTTTAGGGTCAGGGTTTTAGGCTCATGGTTTTAGGGTCAGGGTTTTAGGGTCAGGGTTTTAGGCTCATGGTTTTAGGGTCATGGTTTTAGGGTCAGGGTTTTAGGGTCAGGGTTTTAGGGTCATGGTTTTAGGGTCAGGGTTTTAGGGTCATGGTTTTAGGGTCAGGGTTTTAGGCTCATGGTTTTAGGGTCAGGGTTTTAGGGTCAGGGTTTTAGGGTCATGGTTTTAGGGTCAGGGTTTTAGGGTCAGGGTTTTAGGATCAGGGTTTTAGGGTCAGGGTTTTAGGGTCAGGGTTTTAGGGTCAGGGTTTTAGGGTCAGGGTTTTAGGTTCTGTACGGTTCTTGTTGTTTTTGTTCATCGTTAACACTCCAGAAATGTACTTCAGCATATGATATATAGCTTAATCATCCACAATTGTTATATCATGTAGAAGTTGTTTCCTAACTGGCTGTCTACCGAGTCCGACACATTGGCGTAACATTTCTCATGTTAATCATGTCAATGTTGATCAGAACAATGCACTGTGGCTTTAATTCAGCTGACCTGATGAACACATTTCACCATGAAGTGTTCCGTGTGTTTCACAATCACCAGATGACATCCAGCGCTGTGAAAAGAAAAAAAATACACGAAAACACAACACTGCCAGAAGTTTTTGCTCAAACTTCAAAGGCATGTTTAAATGATTAAAACTAGAAGCATATCTTAACTTTTAAATGTTACATTTATCATGTGAACTACTGGTATACAGCATGTTATATGCATGTGTGTGTGAGACAGAGGGAACACGGCCTGCTATACGCCGCTGGCGCATCCTCCAACTCCAGGCAGCCGTCCTTATCTCTCCCACTTGCATTTCTACACGTGACGTGACCTCCACTTTTACTTTATTTTACTGTATGTCCACACACACACACACACACCTCTTATTTTTCGCACGAAAAGGACACCCACTGTCTGAGGTAACATACGGGCACGAGGATACATTGCACATGCGCGAACCGAGACAAGTGAACCGAACGCTTCGGGGTTTTTTCATGTACCGTGCCACCCCTACTGTTTATATATATATATATATATTAGCCTTAAATAATGGAAAATAATAAAATATATATTTATATTAATGATTTAAAATAATAATTACTAAATAATTTTATTTGAAAAAATGTATTTGAATTATTTTTGTATTATTTAAATAAGTATTCAGATATTAAATATACACTATATAATCTGTTTATTAGTCTTAAAGAATGGAAAATAAATCATAAATTTAACTCATCAAAATAACTTTTTTATTAGTGATACGAGATTCTGCTCATAACTGAAAGTCAGTTTAAGCTGAAAGGACTCGCACAGCCGAGCTGAACCCGAGGCCGTGTCTTCATCTGGCAGTGCAGCTCCTCGTGTGGTGTGTGTCGTCCAGAAGCGTCTCTGCCCAGCGCCGAGTGTTCAGGGGGAGAGCGCGCTCACTTAAATCAAAGGCAGAGACTGCTGTGAGCGTATGAAGGCCGTCTCTCTGCTGAACGCCGTCCAGCGTTTTAAGAGCGCGCTGGCCGGCCAATATTCATTTTAGCCAGCGACGGCACATTAGCAAATTCATCTGAGAAATATATTACAGATCCAAGAGTAATGATGATGACTAATCTATAACATCATAAATCCAGCATTGTCAACCTGTCCCTCTTTCATAAGGGTGATTAAATTATTGTTGTGTCGAGGTGAAGTAATTTATTAAAAAGTGCCATTATGTTTATTTACAAGCCGAGCGCTGGTCTTATGCCAGTAATACCATTAACTGCACTGCTGAGGCCCATTATGCAATAAAGTACACAATGGTAATTGTAAGATAACAAAGGCAGAGTTTTTTTCTCTATTTCTCCAGATGATTATGATGTTTGCAAGTGTTATTATGTTCTTTCCAAGCGCTATAAATCCCACGGCCGTGTAAATCACGGAGCTCGAGTCCGGGAACTTTCCGTGTGTCCGGCGCGTCCCGCGGTTCTGTGACTCGGGACGTCCAGGAGAGCTAGGGGTTGGGTCAGCGACCCGTGTCTCTCTGTGTCAATACAGCACAAACAGGACAACACTGGGAATGCTCTGCGGCTTAGCCGTCCCGCGCTCTGTGCTCGCGCTCACTCTGTTTGATGTGATAATTAAAAACGAAAGCCAAATATTGATGCAGAGATTAGCTGAAGTCATATTTGCCCAGGGATTATGGGGAATTAGATTATCTCATGTAGAAGATCTCCTGATCTCCATCGCCCCCGCCGCTGTGGTAATGCGTTTCCCTCGTTGTGTTGTACAAGTGCTCATGTCACGCCTTTATTTCCTATCGGACGGGAAGATCTGCCGGCACGGATCAGCGCTTTCAAGACAAACATTGAGTGTTTATAGTTTTGGCAAACGGTCACACCCGTGAAACGTGACTGTGCAACATACAGATCGTACTCAGTGGAGTACGGTTTCCCACAATGCACTGCGATGCTCTGTGGATTCTGACAGCTTTCTATCAGAACCAGCATTAACTTCTTGAGCAGTTTGAGCTCCAGTAGCTCGTCTGTTTGATCCACACGGGCCAGCCTTCGCTCCCCACGGGCATCAATGAGCCTCGGCCGCCCATGACCCTGTGGCCGGTTCTCCACTGTTCCTTCCTTGGAGCACTTTTGATAGAGACTGACCACTGCAGACCGGGAACACCCCACAAGAGCTGCAGTTCTGGAGATGCTCTGACCCAGTCGTCTAGCCGTCACAATCTGGCCCTTGTCGAACTCGCTCAAATCCTTACGCTTACCATTTCGTTTTTTTGCCTGATCAGTGCATACATACAGGTCCTTCTAAAAAAATTAGCATATTGTGATGAAGTTCATTATTTTCCATAATGTAATGATAAAAATTAAACTTTCATATATTTTAGATTCATTGCATTTATTGTTTTAATACAAAAGATTCCTGAGGCTTTTAAAAACTCCCAGCCTGGTTTATTACTCAAAACTGCAATCATGGGTAAGACTGCCGACCTGACTGCTGTCCAGAAGGCCATCATTGACACCCTCAAGCGAGAGGGTAAGACACAGAAAGACATTTCTGAACGAATAGGCTGTTCCCAGAGAGCTGTATCAAGGCACCTCAGTGGGAAGTCTGTGGGAAGGAAAAAGTGTGGAAAAAAACGCTGCACAACGAGAAGAGGTGACCGGACCCTGAGGAAGATTGTGGAGAAGGACCGATTCCAGACCTTGGGGGACCTGCGGAAGCAGTGGACTGAGTCTGGAGTAGAAACATCCAGAGCCACCGTGCACAGGCGTGTGAAGGAAATGGGCTACAGGTGCCGCATTCCCCAGGTCAAGCCACTTTTGACCTAGAAAGAGCGGCAGAAGCGCCTGACCTGGGCTACAGAGAAGCAGCACTGGACTGTTGCTCAGCGGTCCAAAGTACTTATTTCGGATGAAAGCAAATGTCATTCGGAAATCAAGGTGTCAGAGTCTGGAGGAAGACTGGGGAGAAGGAAATGCCAAAATGCCTGAAGTCCAGTGTCAAGTACCCACAGTCAGTGATGGTCTGGGGTGCCATGTCAGCTGCTGGTGTTGGTCCACTGTGTTTTATCAAGGGTAGGGTCAATGCAGATAGCTATCAGGAGATTTTGGAGCACTTCATGCTTCCATCTGCTGAAAAGCTTTATGGAGATAAAGATTTCATTTTTCAGCACGACCTGGCACCTGCTCACAGTGCCAAACCCACTGGTAAATGGTTTACTGACCATGGTATTACTGTGCTCAATTGGCCTGCCAACTCTCCTGACCTGAACCCCATAGAGAATCTGTGGTATATTGTGAAGAGAAAGTTGAGAGACGCAAGAGCCAACACTCTGGATGAGCTTAAGGCCGCTATCGAAGCATCCTGGGCCTCCATAACACCTCAGCAGTGCCACAGGCTGATCGCCTCCATGCCACGCCGCATTGAAGCAGGCATTTCTGCAAAAGGATTCCCGACCAAGTATTGAGTGCATAACTGAACATAATTATTTGAAGGTTGACTTTTTGTTGTATTAAAAACACTTTTCTTTTATTGGTCGGATGAAATATGCTAATTGATTGAGAAAAAACAATAAAAGACCTGAAATATTTCAGTTGGTGTGCAATGAATCTAAAATATATGAAAGTTTAATTTTTATCATTACATTATGGAAAATAATTAACTTTATCACAATATGCTAATTTTTCGAGAAGGACCTGTATATATTAGTATGGTTGTATTTCATTTCAAACACAGCCTTGTTCTCCATTTGGTAATTTAGTCATTTTTAGTTAATTTTAGTGCTGTCAAATCGATTAATCGCAACCAAAATAAAAGTTTGTGTTTACATAATATATGTGTGTGTAATGATGTACATTTGAATACACACACACACACATGCATGTATATATTTAAGAAATATTAGCATGTATATACTGTTTATATATTTATATTTTATATAAATATAAAAATAAAAAAACCTAAAATACATGCATGTGTGCGTACATTTATATATATATATATATATATATATATATAAAATAATTACACACACATATATTATGTAAACACAGACTTTTATTTTGGAAGTGATTAATCGCACTCATGTCAAGTTTATATATATATATTTATATATAGCGTCTTTTACAGATTTTAAATATTCCTTCAACGTAGCAATAATATAAGAATTAGAATCATTTAGTTAGTATTACACAAAATTGTGCCTTTTACACACACACAAATATTCCATAGCCACACTCTTGAAGCATTTAGTGATTATTATAATATTATTAGTAAATGTGGTGATGAATGTTGTGAGGTGTGTGTTTGCTCGCGGGATCTCTGCGGATCGGGCAGCTGTTTGTGAAGCTGATCAGATGCTTGAGCAACACTCGGGCTCCCGTGGGTAGCGGTGTCGAGATGCGAGGGCCCCTCGGAGGGATTAGGGCCCTTAAACGCCACATTCACTCAGGCTGGGAGAGCGAGAGCGAGCGAATGCAGCTGGAAGACACCATTAGGAGGAACTGGGCGGCATTTGAATAAATCGAGTCATTAGGTAGCCGTTTGTGTGAGTGCCGTCACCACCTGACAATCCCGCCGCGCACGCTCCGCTTTCTTCACTCGTCTCCTGTACGGAGTGGAGCAGATTGGCTCGTTTGCATTCCCCGGGATAGCAGACGCTCGGAAAGACCCCCACCTCCTCTCCGTCCGCCCGTCCCTCCCGCAGCTCGCCAGCGCCTCGCAAACCTGTTTCCCGCAACACTCGCCTTCTGGACAGACAGATTCATCTCGCCACGCCTGCCTGTTCCTCCGTCTTTCATTTTTCCTTTTTTATTCATCACATATGGCTCCGAAACTCGTCAACATATGGATCCCATTGTTGTGGCCCAGGCGGCCCTACTGTTATAGACAATAGCTGATGAGTTTGTTTGAACCTTGCGAGAGCCGTCACGGCTGTTGCGGTGTGTTTGCCGAGAGTTGAGCGTGTTTTCGAAACCGGCGTGTGGTAGACGGGGAGCTCGCTGTATGTTTGGAACACAACTCACAGAAACGCTGATGTCCACTGTTTGCATCCACATTAATACACTTACTGTAGCGCGCCGTCAACAGAATGATCACACGGCTTATTAGTGGAATGTGTTTGGGATGAATTATATATCAAAAGCCTGAGGAAGGGGGTCGGAGATGACCAGTGCTCTGAGATGTGTAGCCCGGCTGGATGCATCATTCATGGACTGCGTTTGGTGAATATTTAACGAAATGTACACAAATCCACCCGACTTATTGTGCAAGAATCATCCGTGCGTGCTACTCGGAAGAAGAAAAACGGAACTTTTGAAGCTTGGCTGAGAAACCTTTAGTTTATAGAAAGACATCCGATCAGATTCCGGTTGGGCTCTGAAAGACGGCAGATTATGGAAGTATGAGAGGGTTGAGAGCAACCTTTGGGCTCGACTTCAGCAGCTACACAGTAAAACGTGATCAGTCGACTTAACCTTTTCAATTCAAAGTGAGGGAACCCGTTTCCTTAAAATGATTAAGTTATGTGGACTTGAGGAAGTGAGGAATTCAATTGTGACCCTGGAGCACAACATCAGTGGTGCGTCTCACGACAGGGATATCTGTGGCAATAGCCTACAACACATCAGATGGGTCAAAATTATCCATATTATGCCAAAAATCATCATTACGATATTAAAAATCATGTTCCATTTTGTAAACTTCCTACCGTGAATATATCATAAATGTATTATTAGTAGTAATATGCATTGCTAAGGACTTCATTTGGACAACGTTAACCCTCTGGTGCTCTTCGTTTATTGGTCGTCTTCCCGCTCAGAAGTGACCGGACACCTAAAAACGAAACTTCCTCCACCCCAGTAAAACCAATGCAATTTATTTTTCTTCAATAATATTTTTTCTTTTTAATTTTGTATTTTGAGATGATTTGATGGTATTTTTGAATATTTATGCAATAATTATGGTCTATGTTTGCCATTGAAAATTATACAACATTTATTTATTTATTTTATTATTATTGCAGTATTTCAGGTTAAAATAGAGACTTGGCCTTCAAAATATTATTTTTTGAAGGCAGATTAGTGCCCTCTTTGGGAATTATTTAAGAAATCATGCAGCCATGGGTGTAACCACTAGAGGTCTCTATGGAGAGTTCTCTTTTGAACACATTTAATGATTTTTTTTGTGTGTTGTTGATGGATTTGAATATATATTTAAAAAATCTCAAAGACTATTTATTATAAAGTTTTAGATTTTTTATTTATTTTTTTTAGAAATATTTAAAAAATTCGGAGAATTTGTGTTTTTGCCGATTTCCCATTCATTTCCTATGGCGTCATTTTTGACCGAAGAGCACGAGTGGGAGTATTTGTTTACGACCAATTAGCATACTCGAATCATGCCCTCAATTTTTGTGTGTGTTTACAAACCTAATGCTAGAAATGTCACCGAGTTTCATATCATTCTGACGAAGCTGTGATTTTTAAAAATTCCAAATGTTGTTCATAGGTTCAGTTTTTTGTGTGTGTGTGTGTGTGTGTGTGTGTGTCAATATCACACTGTTGATGTTTTAGAGTGTCACCCCTTCACTGCTGTGTACTTTTTTTCAGCATCATGGCCGATTTTTAGATTGTACACACAAATATTCGGAGAATTTGTGTTTTTGCCGATTTCCCATTCATTTCCTATGGTCAGTCATTTATGACCAAGACAATGAACGCTACTTTTTTTTTAATGACAATTAGCATGCTCGAATCATAACCCCAATTTGTTTGTGTGTTCACCCACCTAATGCTAGAAAAGTCACCAAGTTTCATATCATTCAGATGAAGCAGTGATTTTTTAAATTTCAAAACTCGGTCAGAAATGACCGAAGAGCACCAGATTAGCACCTCAGATTCCAGATTTTCAAATATTGTCCTGTCATAACAAACCATACATCAATGGAAATATTATTTATTCAGCTTTCAGATGATTTATGCATTTCAATAAATAAAATTACGCTTATGACTGGTTTTGTGGTCCGGGGTCACAATTATTAAATAAATAAACCATGTGGAATTGAAAAAAAGTTCACTTAACTTAATTGTTTCATTTACGCATGGTTTATTTACTTAATTTTAAGGCAACGGGTTGGCAAACAAATCCAAACAAAATGCACAACATGTATTTTTGCGTCAAATTTATCACAAACACCAAATTTATCGCTCATTTTTGTTCAGTTTATACAGTCGGATTGGATGAGCCACGATTCAAAGACGTCATTAATATGCAATATTGACTATTGATATTGCAAATGATCAGGGCTGATTAAATGCTTACAAACTGTAATCCATTACTGAATACAAATGACATGATTAAAAATGTAGTTTGTAATGTAATCCATTACGTTACACATTTTGGGTAATGTAATCGGATTACTTTTCGTTTATCACATTGATTTGAATAGAATAATCATGTAGCATATTAATATAAAAATGCAAACAGAAAGAAAATGTATTCCGCTCTTTGTTATTATCATAAATAACGTGAAGTGTCAGGCTTTCTCAAACTGAGGTTTGTGTAGGAACTGCAGGGGGTTTGTAAATGAATGGATTAAATAAAATAAAACAACTATAAAAAATATTTTACTTGTTTATGAAGACTTTCTACATATTTAAGCAATGGGCTTTTTTAGAAAGGACATTTTAAAAGAAAATGAGGAAGAATTACAGTGAATTGTGAATATTAAGTAATCATGTGATCAATAAAAAGCAACTGTAGTCTGATTATGAGTGTCTTAAAATGTAATATAATCTAAAGTATTTCATTTTACTAATCCATAATCAGTTATGTTTCCTGGCAACTGTAAATAACTTGGCATATAAAATATTTATTGACATTACTGTACATTCGTTTAAAAATAAATTATATTACATTAGCATATTTTTTATTAACATAATATTGTGTTGTACGTCACATCAAAGCACTGCTTCTGCTTCCTCATGATTTGTGTCTCATATACAGGAGATGGAAATAAAAGATTCGCTGGTGGTCACAGACAACGCTTTGAGTTTCAGCTGTAAGGCTGATTCTTTGGCTCTAGTTTGGGTTGTTTTCTGTAGTTAAGAGCTCCCGCTGAGGGGCTTTGGCGTTTCAAAGCCGGGTTTGCAGAGCGTAGCGTTCGCCTCAGGACCGGACGCAAACACGCCGAGTGTTTAACGGCTCAAACTTATTCACAGACATCATTAAATACTAGAGAAAACTCTCCTCGACCGCGGTTTAATAACAGATTGAGATGGAGAGACTCGTGAGGGTGAGAGAACGGTTAATTATCCTGATGCGGTTCATTCATCTCGCCTTAACAAGCTGCTTTAAAGGGCTTGCTCGTGTGAGACGTTTAGCAGAATGTTCACGCTGCTCTTATTCACACAACAAACGGGGATGGGCTGTCGAGCTACAAAGTACATAAATCTATGATTAAATGTGGTCATGAGCAAAATTCAAATTCTATATTCAAAGCCTGATTTGAGCTGTTATATTGTGCCCAGTCAGGATTCAGTTCATTGTATGGAAAAGAGCAGCTTTCTTTCTTTCTTCAAATTTCTTGTGTGTGTGTGTGTGTGTGTGTGTGTGTGTGTGTGTGTGTGTGTGTGTGTGTGTGTGTGTGTGTGTGTGTGTGTGTGTGTGTGTGTGTGTGTGTGTGTGTGTGTGTGTGTGCAGAAATGGAAAGATATACATGTTTGGACAACATCTGTTGTGCAGTTGATCCCTTTGAAATGCTGCATCACTATATGTTGGTGGCAAATTCATTTTTCTATGTAATATCTATTTTCCGGGGTGTACTGAGACTCTCCTCACGATAGCAGATTAAACAACAAACGGGGCCTCGATTTCAAAATGCAACTGTAAATGTCAAAGATTGCCTTAAAACTAATAATTCTGTTTGTTTGCTCACTCTCTGCTGCATCTCTGCGTGCGGTGACAAACCTATTTATGTAATACCTTTGATAGATATTGATTGGAACACTGCAGAAACGTATAAAGAGAGAAAAATGAGCCTGAAGACAGAAGATGGAGGCCGCAGCGGCTCCTAACACCAGATCTAATGAGAGGCAGGTGACCGAGAGAGCAATATTCTGCACTTTAATAGCATTTCATTACAATCTTACAACAAACAGTGGAGATCCACGAATCGCGATCTTCCCCATTTTGAGAACGTGCAGACTGGATGTATTCACACAGTATTGCATTAAACATCAGCGGTCAGTGGAGTTAAACTGTAACACACACACACACACACACACACGACTGAAGGTGTCCAGTCAAGAGCAGTGAGGGATTCTGTCTTTTGTTGAACATTAATGACATTATTTGCATTAGGCTTTAAGAGCGAATGCACGGATCTAATATAATGACACGCATCCCATTCTGTCCCAACATAACTGACTCTAAATACTCATTTGGACATTTGAACATATTGTTGTGTACATTTGAGCGTTTAGATGCGTCTGAAACCATGTGTGGATCAGACTCTCCTGCAGTTTAATGAGATTTTAATAACGTTTGATGGATCTGGATGTTAAATGTAGGCTTTTGAGGAGGGGTGAAAGCACAGCGCTTTAAAGGAAAAGAAACGCTGTGCGACACAGTGATCATTTTAACGCGCTTTTATCATCTTTGGAAGCCAAAATCGAAACGGAAAGTAAAATGTGATTGGGCGCACTGCTGTCGAACTGTTTTTCACGACTCATGAGAGACATGTGATATAATCTGGCAGTCATTTAACATTATTACATGAAAGATCACCACCGCTAAGTAGATCGTGGACGTCTTCAGGTTTGATTACGATATACAATCGTCAGATAGCTCTTCTTCTGCCTCAAGGACAATCATTCCACTTATAACAATACACGTATTATACACACACACGCACAAAGAGAGTACCGGTCAAAAGTTTTTACTATTTACATTTTTTTTTAAAGAAAAATTCAAGATTCTGCTCATCAAGCCTGCATTTATTTGATCAAATATACAGAAAAAAAACTGTATTGTTATAACTTAAAATAATGGTTTCTGTTTTAATATACTTTAAAATAATATTTATTCCTGTGATCAAAGCTGAATTTTCATCAGCCGATGTTCAGTGTCACATGATCCTTCAGAAATGAGGATTTATTATCAATGATGGTGGAAACAGTTGTGCTGCTTAATATTGTTTTTAGAAACGGACACTTTTCCAGGATTCATTGATTTAATAAAAAGTCAAACAAAACAGCATTTATTTCAAATAGAAATTGACCGTGTGTGTATATCAATTATATATATTATTTGAAATCAAAACCCTTCCAAATATGCCAACTGGATTTTGACGTATTTGTATTTTAATAACTAAAATTACTGTCAGTAAAAAAATTAAATAAAAGTATTTGTATTTTTAATAACTACAATTGATTTGAATAAATAATAAATAAAGCATTTGTCTTTTTAATAATTCAAATTAAATCTGTCTAAAGAGTTGAGGAAAAGATCACGTTCACATCAATGTCTTCAGATCCTCTTCTTTAAAAGGCATTTCTCCCATGATCCTCGACCTCTTTTCACTTGAAGGGTGTGACGTTTTTTCCTGCGGAGCACAGAAGGCGTGTTTTTATGATGTTTTTATATGCGGGCATCTGAACACTGGTCCGTTTACATGCTAAACAGGGAAATATGAGAAATAAAGAGCTGCTAAGTAGTTAAAGTGATGGTTCATGTATGTATTGATGAAGCGAGCGCAGACGGGCTCTGACGCCTCCTCGAGAACGGTGTGTGTGAGAGCGCTGGTGTTCTCAGGTGTGTGTGTGAGTGACCTTGGAGTGGCGGCAGTGCTTAAACAGTGTGTCAGCGAGTGTGTTGAAGCGTGTCTGTGCCGATTATGAATGTTTCATTACTGCCACCTCAGCCTTTAGCTGTGAGCTTTCCACTAAAGCACACTGACAAATCCTCTTTCTTCTCGTCTGTTTTACCTCCCCTCTCCGGCTCGCTCTATCTCTCCTCCATGGCCGTCTCTCTTTCTCTGCACTCGCTCGATTTCTGGTACTCTCGGTTTTTCTTCCCGCAGTTTTCCCGCCGCTCTCTCTCTGATGAATCTCCAGACAGCAGGGAATAATTGTACTCGGGGCCGAGCGCTCGTTTTTCTTTTTGTTTGAAAGGCATGACAGGTACGACTTCTCCTCTGGTCTCTCCGCCCTCCCTTTCTCCCTTCCGCACAAAGAGCGAACAAAATAAGTCAAGGTTTACAAGGTCAACTCGTCTCGCGCTAAGCAGAGCTTTTTCACCGGCAGTATTTCGACTAAAACGTCAAGAGACAGCGGAGATAAATTTGGAAAAATGTCCCGGCACGGGCGGCCGTGCTTTACTCTGATTCCTGCCGCTTGAAATTCTCCCCTGAATGAATAAGAGAGCTTGTTATCTTATTGTCTTATAATAGCAGGCGAGTGTTAGCGCACTTCATCATGCCCTGCCCTGTTGTGTGTGTAAAAGTATGTCACACACACACACACACACACACATGAAGGAGAAAG
Source organism: Romanogobio albipinnatus (assembly GCA_023566225.1). NCBI lineage: Eukaryota > Metazoa > Chordata > Actinopteri > Cypriniformes > Gobionidae > Romanogobio > Romanogobio albipinnatus. Next base: position 3,634,759 of record CM042262.1, on the reverse strand, counting down.
AGGGGCCCGGCAGATTAGTATCTGCTTTCTCGGGTGTGTTGAAACTCTCCCCGCGTTTAAGAAGCGTTGCTTTGACGGCAGAAACGACTTGCATGAGGCCTTTGATATAAAATTCAGCTCTCTCAAAGGCCTCGAGACAAAAACTGTGTAATCGTTCATTATGCCTGCAAGCAGTTTGCTCATTATAAAGGAATAATTCTCCCAAACACACGACTTAGCAGAATGTTTCCCTAAATCAGTGGCTGTCAAAACTGATATTATTTGCTGAAAATCGTCCCCTCGCGGTGCTTTTGTCATTTTGAGTCATTCTTGAATCGGCATTCGCTGGAAAAGAGCAGCGTGAGCCTTCTACAAAACGTCTGCTTTCGAGATGTGCCATTTCAAAGCGCACTGACTTTTTATCCTAGCATCACATGTGCAAAAAAACCTGATGAACTTCCTAAAGAGAATATAGATGAGCTCTGAAGAAATGCATTATCTAGTCATAAACTTCTCTCGCAGTCAGCTACTGGATTTCATAAAACCAACATTGACTTTATAACGGCTCTTAATAAATATTGACCTACATTTTAATCACATGCTAATCTTGAGCGCTGGAGAGGTGACAGTTTATGGATGGCCTTGGATCATAAATTTTCCGGGTCGCATCTCTCTATCGAGTGTATCTGTTCCTCCGAGAGCCGTACGATTGATCATATTCATTAAAAAATATCTACACACTTTGGCATTTCACAGCCCACTAAGCCTGTGCAAGTTTAAGAATAAGATGTAATTATTCCGCTAAAGCCAATATTAATTTCAGTGGAATAATAAACGGCTTGGATTAGGAGATTCATGTATTGTGCATGTTTGTGTTTTAAACTGGGCTCTCAATTGAGCAAACGATCAAGATGCTGTTTTATTAGATGAAATATTATTTTTTCACAAGTCAATCGTGTAACTTTGTACATTTTTCTACTTTTCCACACACGCACTATAAATGCATTAAAGCCCCTGCAATAGAAGATTTTATTGCATAAGCACATTTTGTGTAGTTAAACGTTCAGTGCATTTCCCCCTCTATTCATTTTGCATAAGTAGGTTAGTGAAATTGTTTCCAAAACACTCAAATGGTATTCTTTTGATATTTTTAGCAGCGTTAATTCTCCATATTCACCAATAAGTGCTCCTCTAGCCAGCTGTCTCAAAGCTCTGCTGCGCTATTAAAACCGTGTTTCACCGCAACCCAGGCGTTTCCAGAAACCTGCATCCATGCCACCGCTGAGCATTGTTTAAAGCCATGGGGTATTGTGGAATAGAATGAGGTCGACCAATCTTTTCAAAACTAATTATAATGTTTAAAAACCTAAACACCAGAAGCAATATTGGGCCAATAAAACGGAATTAAAAGCTCATTTCTGCGGGGTAATTGCACCACGCAGTGCTGATATTAAACACCTGGCATGTGGCACAGCTCTCCTGCCTGCCTGCGCTTTTCACAGATGTGCCGCCCATCCTGCAGCGGAGCCGGACGTGTCGGAGGGCAGGCGTGCAATCAGCTGCGATGATGGCTTTGTTACAGGACATGATGTCACGATGCCCCTCTTCCTCTATTTGAACGGGAGAGTGATACAGATTGAGTGTGTCATTGTAAATGGGGGTAGATTAAGCGGATATATTGTGAGTGTTCGGGGAAAGGCTTTTGGTTACAGCCAGGGCTGTACATACAGGAAGTGATGCAGACATATACCGGGGGTCAATGGGAGATCCGTTTACCTCTGAAAGTCACCTTTTGTCTTGCATCACTACACTGGCCTGTCCTGGACGGGACCGTATAATGCTAGTCATCATATCAGTAACACTGAACTTCTTTACATTACAGATTTGACTTCGGAAATCCGGGGAGATGTGTGTTCTTGCTGCATAGATTAACTCGGTTCAAGAATTACTATTATTAATATGGAGATGTACAAGATCAAACATAAAAAAAAGAATATATGTATTAAATGTATAAAAATAGTGGGTGGATGTAGTGTAACAACTTATAACCGCGATTAAAGTGAAGCCACGAGTCGGCTCATGTCTCATTTCTAAAATTATGATTTTTATGAAGCATTTTCTAAGACCATGTGATGTGAGTTGTTAGAGAAGGCTGATAAGATGCTAATGAAATATGTTTCTGCCCTGTAAACACACATTGCAGTCTGTTGTCTAATGTCTGGTGTGGTGAACGGCTCCATTCATGTTTCTATTGTTCTCACCTGACGAAACTTTCACATTTCAGTCAGTATGAGACTTAATCTTCATTATTCTTGTTTGTATTCAGCCATTATTAGCCTTTATTCTGACATGTCTTGCCCATCTACACCACTTTCATCCCACTATACATAAAATATTAATATTACGCTTTTAAGCAAAACTTACCACGGAGTGTTTGTTATAACTTCTGATCGCGATCTAATGTGGATTTCCGTCATATAATGATGTTGAAATGTTATATTTAGCCTTTACAATCCTGTTACATTCTTTATTCATATGAAAATACCCCAAATCACATGAAAATCACACACAAATGATATACTGTCGTAATCGTGTGTTTATTAGCTTCTGGTTTCACTTGTAGAACTGTTTCTTTGGTTTGTTCTTTGAGCTCAGAACCAGGAAGTGTACAGGACGGCATCCTCCAGAAGGGCAGGAGTTATGGTCACGTTGACTCGCGTAAGATGATTGACAGCTTTGCATCAAAAAAGCGCTCGATGAGTCATAAGACACAGAGATCGCATAATTCAGTGGGAAATGAATAGAAATGGTATTCTGCATGACTAAATATTTTGCAAACGTGAGAATGAATCAATATTTCTCCAAATATGTGCACTTTTGGACTAAAAGCCCTAACGGATGCTGTCTAGTTCATCTATGTGAACACTAATTAACCAGAGCGAACGTGACTAAATTCATATGCGTGTTGATATTTTATTCAAAATATTACAGATCCTTAACATAATCTCTATAATAAACAGAGGTCAAACATCGAAGCTGGAGTCTTTAATCTTTCTAATGAGACTCAGTTTGTCCAGATGAAGTAAGAGTGTGATGTGTTAACGTGCAGTGAATGTTGTGCGAGTGAGTGAGATGGAGATGGTGGTCCAGTGGGTTAAACCACTGAACTGATAAGCAGAAGGTTACTGGTTCAATCCCAGCGGTCACCACCAGTGTGTCCTTGAGCAAGGCACTTTACTCCATGTTGCTCCAGGGGGATTGTCCCTGTAATAAGTGCACTGTAAGTCGCTTTGGATAAAAGCATCTGCCAAATGCATAAATGTAATGTTGAACAAGCGTAATCTGGGGCCGTCGGTACGGAAAGGGGTTAAAAAGTACCAAAGTAATCAATGAGAGCAGAGGGTATTTTGATACATAACATGGTACTAAATGTTTATCACAAATTTGTTTGTTTGTTTTAAGGACGTTTTTTACTATTGTAAATGTAAGGGGGAAAAGGTGCATGTCATAGGATACTTTTTGGTAGTTGTATCATTGTATGTTGCTGTGAAATATAAAGATGACTCAAGCTAGATATGTGGAAACGGCGAGCTAGTGTATATCATTTTTTGTTTCGAGGATCAAGGCTGGCCTTAGATTGCAGAAAGAAAAAGCATCGATTAACTATCTAATGATTCCAATACAATCATCAATAAGGCTCCGTTGAAGAAACGAGAAAAACATCCACTCATGAATCTTCCAGTGCCTCAGACACAAAGGGCTTCTTGGCAGAACATCTATGGTTGTAAAGCAGTTGACATCATTTCTGCAGGTTTTCACATAATGTCTCTCTAGGATTTGGGAAAAGAGAGCTTGGATTACACAAGTCTTTGACTTTAAAGGAGTCTTTTTGATCCCCGACTTGTAGGATAAGCTCTTTTTGGGACTGACCTATACCAGCCCATCTTAGCCTGACTATTTAAATACTTCTGACCTGAGCTGAACACTCGGTCAATCTCTGATGGTGCACTTGTCTTGAAATATGCCTTATCTTGTAGATTCTCAGCCTATGGCTAGTTCCCAAATACCTATATCTTATATAGTCTAGTTTGGCAAAAAAAAAAAAAAAACGTATCCATTTAACAACTAGTGTATCCATTGGAGCCAGACTTGGCACAACTCTGGAGGCAACTCTGTTGTTTTTGTCGCATGCCAATCTATGCCTTGAGGAGAACAATATCACCAGCGTCTGTCTGGACCCAGCTGAGCATTTGCTCCTTCTGCTGGGAAAGCAGAAACGGGTCATAAAACCCAAATGATTGCCACCCAGACTTCCCCCGGAGGTAGAGAGGCTTGAGCGAGGATGGAAGCCAGCACAGGCCCAACAGTTTTCCAGAAGACCTTGAGGCAGAAACCTCAGATGCCACGTCACCTGTGGCACACTGTCAACATCGTTTAGTGCATGTTGTTATTGGCTTTTGTTTGTTCTCAGTGCATTTAAGACACATTTAGAAAAGGTTTGTGTCCTTTTTGTAGGTCAGGCGATTGTCAATCATGGCCAAGCCATTTAAGGGAATATGATACTGCAACTGCTAACCTCAAAACATGTAACCTCGATAGATCAGTGGAGAGGTTGAAAGGAGATGGACATCAACACAGAGACCTAGTAGATCTGCGGATAGACACTGGGATAAGACTTCTGCCTTACTGTAGGGATAAGCTGGCACCTTTATCTGTTTGAAATTTGCTTTAGTGTGAGCGAACAAAGTCCCCCATACATAAAATAAGACAACGGGGGTGTAGACTACAATACTCCCTCTGGTTCCAGTGCCCTTGCGGAGTGGTACCCTTGTTGAGACTGGAAGCTTTCCTATCTATGTTCAGACATGTGCAAACAATACAGTGTGTGACACCTGGCTGGCCCAGAAACACTACATCTGTGTTCCCACTTTATCTCCCGTTATCCAGGACCGGGACGGTCCCACTGGTTCCCACACACACAAATGGTTTAGTGCCACTTCAGGTTTACATGCCTCACATCATTAGCTATCCTCCCTCAATCTCAGACAAATAACAACCAGTCTCTCCTCTTCCTCCTCCCCCCAACTCTCTTTCTCTCCCTCCATCAGGGGCCCATTCATTACACGGTGACACTTTTACTGCCTCTACCTCTCCCAGACCTCTCTACCTCTCTGGAGAGAACAGATAGAACAAGAAAGAGAGCGAGAACAGGGAAGAGACTGAGTGGAACCAGAAATAGAGTGCTGCCCCACCTCCAATCCCACACACGCTCAACTCGAACGTACAGGAAGCTTGTTTGTTTATGAGTACCATATTTTCAGACAACCTCTTTTCCCTTGGCTGTACAAGGAATTCTGGGAACACCTTGTCCATCTTTTGCTATCGTACCTCGATCCATGTGTGTGCAATGTCTGCATTGCATCACGGTCTCCTTATACAGTATGTGTGAGTGTGTGTGTGTGTGTGTGTGGGAGCAAACACAGATAGGCCACCTGCACCGAGAAGGGTACGCTGTCTACATGTACATTACGCAACCCTGTTTGTGCAGGAGAGAATGTACTCTGAGCATTACACAATCAGCTCTTCAAATCACATGCTGGGTTTCTCACATGTTGGGAACAGATCAAGATTATATTTTGCATGTTTCATTTGTGACTCGAGTTGCATTTGTGTTGAAATGTCGTCTGGTTTTCTGGTGTGGAAGCGCTGCTTTTATCCTTGTCTGCTGGTGCAGGTTATTGATTCCAGTGGCCGCACAGGCATGAAAGGGCGGGACGGGTCTCTTTTATGATTGGTTTCTTGATGTGTCAATTACTCTGTTGGAGTGAGTAATGCGTGTGACAGGCGGTTTGTTTATGGAGTTGTTCCGGGTCATGGTCAAAGCCTCACTAAACACACAGGCGAAGAAGGGTTCAGCTTATGTCACTACGGGGAAACTCGCTCACCCCTGACTCGCGCGATAGAGGAGACTTTCCTGGTTTAAATCCCTAGAGAAGTCCTTTTTGCTGGGGTGTAATATAAAAGACTCTTGCCATTTTCACTATCACAATGCATACTGTTCACCATTTAAAACGGCAAATGTATGTAGTGTGTAAAACCGTGTCTGCTTTATTAGTAGTGATGTCCTTAACGATTAAGAATGTATTCAACAAAATCAATAAAAAGAACAGAGCACGTCTAAATCACTTCACTTTAAGATAATCAAAATGTCACACGGGGACTTTTTAAAATGTATGAATAGATAAATCATATTTTTGAAATGTTCATTAAAATTAATCATAAACTGATTCAGATTTCGCAGTTATATCTGTTAACACTTTTTAGGCCCAAAACAATGAAAGATGTAAGAATTTACATGAATAAAGCACTGAGAATTAATTCAGAAAGGCTTTTGATTAAAATGTTCAACCCACCAGCCGTATATACAATGACTACTTAAGATCATGTTTTTTTATTTTATTTTGAATTATTCATTCTTTTCCTCTTTCTTTTCAGACAGTGTAACACTGGAACGCTTCTGGCTTAGGGTGACCCACGGCTCCAAGACTGCCACAAAGCACAACCTCTCCAAAATCAACCCCTGATGAAGACAACGATTAGGAGGAGGAAGATGATGGAGGATCGAGAGAAATCAGAAACCCTTTATCAACCTGAGTGCCATTCCTCAGCCTTACCCACAATCCCCTTCTACTGACTCTACCCTGATTTTACAGTCAGATGTCTCGCCAACAATGAAAAACAAATTAGGAACGCCTTGAAACATCCCTGCATGTTTGATGATGCAATCCGGACAATAAAAGGAATTTGAAAAGGAACACCCATCATTTTTCAGACCACATGGACTCATTCTGTGTCTCGGCCACTGTCGGCCCTCCGGTTCTCGCACCAGATGCTGTTTTACCGTTCTTCACATTAGCCCAGCGTTTTATAAAAGGTGGTGGGGAGGCTCAAGCCAGATGGGTTAAGAAAGACAACAGCATTGGGATTCTTTCAGAACAGCAGCTTGTGTATATTGTGTACAGGATATCGATACAGGCTTATTCTACACCATGTTTGTAAATAGTTCACAAATTCTGCATTATGTCTTTGTAGGTTACGCCGTTACAACATTTATTCAACATTTTTATCTGTACAGACGTAAGGGTTGACATTGATCTCCAAACAGACGAGTATTTGTATGCCGTAAACATCCATATAGACCCCCTCTAAAGACAATTCAAACATTATTGCTTGTTAAGGAGACATTTATAGAGTGATCTAGACCTAGTTAAAGCCTAATGCAGGATTGAGTGACTACGCCTTTGAGAACGAGAGAAACACAATTGAATTGAATCTCTCGCTGTCTCTCTGCATCTCTTTATCTGCTTTAGAAGTCCCAGCCCGCGTGGTTCTAGTTTCCGATCCTCAGATAACTTCCTAGCTTGATTGCCAACGTCCTTGTACAGTTTAGAATTGCATCTTCTTCTCATCGTTTTTGCCCCTTCAAACAATGATTATCCTATGCCTGAATCCTCTACATAGCCGTGATGTTCCTGTAGGCGGCCCCGTGGGGATCATGGGGTCAGAGCACTTGAGGGGGGGTGGATCTATCCTGGATGAGCCTCTCGCTGAGTTCCCACAGGCTTAGGGCGACCGTGGTGTCCTGGGCCTGCGAAGAGGGCAAGCAGCGGAAGCAGTTGTTGAAGTACATCCCTCCGATACCCTCCAGCTCTGGAGCCACGGCGCAGTAGACGGTACTGGCCGCTCCCTGTTGCTGTGGAAACAAAAAACAAAAATATCAAACTGAAGCAATGCGAGCAAAAACAAAGACTCTTGTTCCTGCACAGGGAAAACTGGGTGGTGCTCTTCAAGGGGACAGGGCAATACCAAAGACACCTCTAACCCCCTAAAACTCATCATGAGACAGGGGGAGTGCTTCACAGCCAATCAAAAGACACCATGGGACAGACGGTGAGCGTGTTCAAATGGAGTTCCTGTTGTACTTCTACACTGGACACGAGGCTCTCAACAATCTGCATGCTGTCATATAGGTACCTGCCAAATACTAGTCTAGAAACCTCAGAGATGAGCTGGTTTATGGTGTTCAATTCTGGCAAGGTCTATAAAAGCTTTTAAGATGGACTCAAACCTCACGCTGTCTGAATGCTCAATCCTCTCGAAGGTTAACAGGAAAACAACCGACAACAACGGTATCTCCTCCATAAGTAGGAAAAACGGGATATAATATCTCAGAAACTTGAACTGAGAAGCACTCAATTGGCAGGTTTATTGTATATCTCTTGTACACCTGCCAAGAATCACAGACAATGGTCCACACACACAAGCGGTATAGTTGTAGATACTGTACATAGCAGAAAGGAAGTGCTTTGGGGAAGTCTTGTAAAGACGACTGTGGGGCAGCCTGCCAAAACTGTCCATTCATCTCATGTCAAAGGGATTTCTGGATGTCACTGAGTCAATGGGGACGTTCTGTCACTGCTGGAGAAGGCGTCTACATGTACACAGACTCATATACACACACATTTAAGGGATCCAGCACAAAGATATCAAATGGAAAGACACTCAAGACAGGTTGGAGACACACACCCCAAATCCCAGTATCCTCGGTAGCGCATGCATAAATGGCCAGGCCTCATGGAAAGCTCTAAAGGGCCGTTCACACTGACAGCGATTTTCAGCAAGCAACTGGAAGTCATTCGCTTTCTTTGAGAGTTGTCAATCTGAGGCGATTAAATTTGGCGACAACCAATGGGAATGCAGATACACAATCCGCCATCTAATACTGCAGTTGAAGCGTTTTGGTGACTGATCGTTGTCAGTGTGAACGCCTTACCCCCTTAAGAAACAACTGGAATCACTTTTCCGAGATGAAGAGGCGTGTAAAGGTGAAGTGTGTTATTTCGGCACCAAACTAGCAGAAAACCGTCATCTTCTGTTGTTTGAAAGTGTGCACATTAAACTGGAAAAAAGGACACACTTTAGCTTTAGCATCTGTCATGTAACCAGTTTAAGATTATAGCGGTATCATACTGTTCAGCCAGGGTTCACAGGCCAGTCTAGCAATTCCATCCTCATCCCCTCGCGTTACAAAACTCTCACAAAACATCAAAACCACTCATTTGTGTCTGGAGCACAGCATGTACGCCCCCCAGTCAAGCCTCTTTTAGGGTCTATTTTGTTCGTGCCCTCGGGTTTGATTGTTTCCACAAAAACAAAGACTCTTCACGTCTTACAGATGCTCTGCACTTTTCCGCACGGCTGATCAGAGTCTAATTGTCGGGGACGGTTGGCTATCCCGGGTGTTTTAACTGTCTCGGGGAAAGCGTGCTGAAAATTCAGGGGAAAAGAAAAACATGTCAGACAGAATTAGAGGCGACGTGCAGTTCAAATGTATCCAGACTCGTTTTCATATCCCTCCTCTCACAGAAGAAACCGTCCTGCGCGACTTCACACACGACTCCTGCAGGAAGTTAACTTCTGTGAGATGCACATGAAATGGACGGCCGCTTTATCTTCAAATAGTGCAGGAGCGTCTCAGATCTGAAAAAGCGCAGGCCAACATTTAGGAGATCGTCTGGCAGACGTTTACAAGGACGTGCACCGGTGGCCAACTCTTTAAACAGACGCAAATACACACACACGCGTGCAACAGTACAAAGACATTGGCTCATTTAAGGAGCCAAATCAACAGCTGTTGCTCAAGCTGGCAAAGACTGTGACAGAACGCTTGTTAGAAACACATACACACACACAAACTTGCAGGAAGAAAGCCAAGGCTGTAGTCAGATATTCAGTGCGCTCATCCCCATTTAACTCTAGTCTTGTGTGTTTTTCTGTATCTGTGCGTGTCGGACCGAGCGTCTTTTGAAGTACACAGATGCTGCATGTTGCTTTGGTTAGTGCGGCAATAAACATGACATCAAAAGGATGGATCTTTCTGGAGTCTTACCTGCTTGTGCAGTGATAAGTTAATACATATTTGAAGCTGGGAATATGAAAGGATGGAAAAATGTCACTCAACCCCTCTAGCGAACCCAACGCAGCGAGTCAAAGATGCACTTTATGGATTCACTGCTCTTGTAATTACATTTAACGTAGTTATATGCACAAAAAAGAGTGTTTGCACTCGTTCAAAGCTGTGTGAAATTATTTCCCTGGTTATTTAGGTAAGGTTGTGATAAGAAAATTAGCTAGATGTTGAGCAATATGCCTCCTAGCTTTCGATTAGCTCATTAGGAATAACAAATGTGCTCTGAAATCCAAGCCCAGGATATAGGTCTGGAAACCTTAGAAATGGTTTGCAAGTATTGATTTTCATAATGCCCCAATATTTTATGACTTTACGCTCATGTAGATGTTTTAAGCATAGGCTAAGCTGCAAGAAAACAGGTTTAGCTGGTTTTCGTTTGGTCTGGTTTTCCGTAAACCACTGAATGCCAGCTTGGTGTCTAGCAAAACACCTTCCGGCTAGCTCAAGAAGTGTTTTATCTTAGAAAACGGCGGCGTGTTCTTCACGTGCCCTTGTTGTCACCTCGTCTTGATTAGGATACAGTGCCCAACAGCTCAAAGTTAACGCTAATACACTCCTCGCAGGCGCACGTGCTGTATTGCATCACGCTACTTGGCTCTGCTAATGCCTTCTGTAATGACACACTGTGAAGACTAGCGTGACTGAGATTACCAGCGCTAATGGATGTGGAGTGCGATTTCAGCGCTGGCTAGCGTGCTGCTGTCCCTTAGCCAAACAATGGGCTGAAATGAATACGAACCCACTTCCAAATGCGCTTTAGCCCATTTCTAAAGCCTGCCTAGTCTTCCTAGCGGATGTGAGATGCACATGGTTAAATCCCAGCAGCCTCATACAAAGCTAAAGCAGAGCTAGCGGTTAGCTTAGGCGACTTTATTACAGTAATCACCGTCTGAATTACAGCTCAACTCCGATATGCTCGCCGTACAGTCGGCTTGATTGTTCAACTGGGGTTTAGTACATGTGCTTTATTAGAACTTGAACGCTGAATACATTCCCATCAAGCTTTCTCAGATGCATCTTCACTAAATATAGATCTGCGATTGATCCATTGAGGCTGTAGACTGGAACGCCGCTTCCTTGATCCGTTAGCAGCGGGACAATAATAGGGTTTCTAACCATGAGCCTCCCGCTTTGGTGTATTTAGCTGTGGGAGATGTTGAGATTGGATAGTCCGACTGAATAAGAGAACATGGATCTTATTGCCGTTATGCTGAACCTCCTGGCGCTTGACCCTCTTGGACCGATAAGCTTTATGATAACATGCTGGACCAGGTACGAGCTCGGCCCAGAGACCCGAGACTTCTCGACTGGTTTTGCTTCAGGACCCAAGATTAAATAATTGGACATCACGTGACGTCCCGACATTGCACTACAATTGTTTGTAGTGCAAGATTTGTGCGTTACATGCCGATGAGTTGATTTGTACAAATGTATTGGGCATGTTTGACGCCACCGGTGAACGACAAGCAGCTGATAAGTGTCTACTTGCCAATGCTAACCATGCACAATTATATGCTTAGCATTGTTTTTCATTGCTGTTCACAACTTGGGTCGTGATCCACCAGTTTAGTATTCAACACCGAAATGAGCCATGTTCCCCATCATACAGGGATTCAAACACCAACAGTTTGATCATTTTTGCAGCAATACTAACAAACCAAAGCATCCTCTATCAAATAAAGAAAAAACGAAGGACGCAAGATACTTCCAATACTCTCCGAAGTCCTGCAATAAGAACGAACTAAACGTCTTCCTGTATCAAAGGCAATGTTCAATGTGAAACCTCATGCACACAGATCCAAATAAGTCGTTTTGTTTAGCAATAAAGAATTGAGATGATAACAGCCGTGATCCGATAAAGCGACAGGACTATTCCTTGCTTGGTCTCGTGAATCGTGAAATCTCACCGGTCCAAAATCCTGCTCCACATAATTGTATATTTACCATAAGAAAATGTTCATAGTGTCTGATTAGAGTGTAGTGGTAAGCGTGCTTCTTTTGATTAAGCGTTACACAGGTGTCTGATACTTCCTGAAAGGGAATGACCTAGAGTTTTTTCATGTCTTTTATTTGTTGACCCCAGAAATGAAGCCCTCATCATGCTGAAATCGGACTGTATTTAGTGTACAAAGTGTGCTTTGATTCCTCCTTTACCGTCAGTATTAAAGTCCTGTGCCGGCTGAGAGTTTATAGTTGGCAGAGATGGTTCTTTCGCTGTTAACATGTAGTTTCTCCAAACACTCACTTCCTGTGTGCTCGGTGTAGAGTATCCGTCATATCTAGAGCATCACGTTCTGATCCGCAGAGAGAATGGCTTGAAACAGCCCGTGATGACCTTACTGGGTAAGAGTAATATCCCTCTGTTTCTAGGAAGGTTGTGTTGAATTTTCCGCCATTGCTGCATGTGATAAGTAAAAGAAATGCTGTAAATTTTCCCCTCATTATTGGTCTCATGTCGTCCACCTCCGCTGTCGTCGTTGTACATACATCTGTAAATATCGAACAGCTATGCATGCTGACACTCTAGCAATTGTTTCAGGTACTTTTATAATCAAAATCGCATATGGCATGTGCTAAAAAAAAAAAAGAACTGAATTAAGAAAAAGGAGCATAAAACGATTGGTCAAATAAACATGATCTCATAAACGGATGTGAAAAATTGTGATTTCTGTTTGATTTGTATTTATTCTTTCGGTATGCGCGGTTGTCGTGCCCATGTTTCTTGTTATCCTTCAGACGTTTGTGTACGAGGGTTGAGGCAAACACCATGATGTCGGGGAGGGAGGATGAACAATGTCTGGGTTTTGAACCATGGCCCTACATTTCAAAACCAAACCTCATATGCTCACAGAACATTAATAACCAATAATGATGTGTATTTCGTTCCATCCGTTTGGTCGGTTTCCTTTTTTTTCTTTCTTTTTTAGTCCATATGACATGTATGTTGCTATGTTCTACGGCCATGCAGTGATTGACGTCAACGAAACCCAAGAGTATTGCGATCAGTTTTGCCTCAGCCCTATGCAATGACCTGTACATTTATAACACAACCAGAGACTATTCTATGAAGGAGATCATGGATCCAACGGAGGAAGAGGGACTGTTTTTTTAGGAATGTTTATTTTCAATTCATGACGATCATGATAGTTGGAGGTGTCTGATTTTTAATCTGTGCTAAAGATATTTTAAATTTAATAAATAATCATTGTAACAAGATGTTTGCTGTTTCGCTTCTTTGCCATCACGTGTGTTTTTCAATGATAGTTAGAATCACAGTTGGAGTCACTAACACTTTTTAGTTAACTTTACTTAATGTCTCTGACTTAATTGTACAAATCTAGTAATCTGTCCTGTTCACATACTATTACTCAGAAAATCCAAGTTAAGATAATTGATTGGTTTAGTCCCATTTTGTCAAGCAGAAAAAAAGCCCATCACCATTATGGGGATCAGTGTTTACTTTGGTTGCGCTCTTGGAACATTATTATTATTATTATTATTATTATTATTATTATTATTATTATAACTCTGTTCTTATTGATGCAGCGATGCAACAAGACATCACAGTGATGTGGTTTCAAAGGAAGAGAAGTAATAAATAGGTTGCTTTTAAAAGTCGACCGAGATGCTTTGATTTAGTCAGAAATTAAGGTCATATTTTAAAATGAACCTAAGTAATATTTCCCTTTATGTCATATAATGATGGTTTACAATCATAGTGCTTACACGTCATAAACACCTGTGAAACTTTCAATAGGGTTGATATAATCCCTCTATATTTGTGACAATATCTCGCAGAAAAACACATCAATGGTAGCTGCACTAAGTCAAGAGTAAACCTAAAGTAAAAGATCGAGTTGAACTTTACTTACTAAGCATTTGTCAGCACAACATACTATTTTTGCATGCTTTTTTAAGTAAGTGTAACTAATTAGATTTTACAGTGTACACGTCAATGTGCCACATGACTATTTCCCATAGGTCAACACTCTAAAATTGACAATGGGCAACAATCTCTTGGCCATGTGTCAGCGATGAGTAATTCCCCCTAAAACACTCACTGGAAGATGCATTGAGTTGTTGCAACACACCTGGCACTTTCCGTAGAGACTGATTAGTTACTTTTTCAAACCTATAAATGTATTTTCCCATGTTCTTTAGACAGAAAACTGGTATTTAAAACAGCATAGCATGAAGTGTAACCCAAGAAGTGACCTTTTTGGACCCTTGGCAGGTCAACTATACATTTCCTTTTTCTTATGATTTACACAAATTGTAGAGTAGCCACATTCTTCAAACTCGATCGTTGTTATTGTGAGGAAATGTGTTTTAACAGTTACAATAAACCCCTAATTATAGATTCATTTACACTAAATCACCAACACTGCTAATGCCAACCCAATTTTGGTATAAATGATGTTTACTTAAATAATTATTGCACATTTACGTCATTTTATTTTTATGTGGATTTAATGAAATTGCTAGAAACACACAGTCTGTATATATTTATAAATATAAAAGATGGGTAAGGCTATATAAGACATTTAGCCGAAGTATATGTTAAGAAAATAAAATATATATATCAAATTAAGTTAAATTTTAAAAAAGTATTGAATTAAATAAAAAATATACACATTTTCAATTAAAATATACAAAAGGTATTTAAATAAAAAATAAAAAATTAAATTAAAAAACGTTCAATTCAAAATTAAATGATTAAATAAAATAAGTTGAATTACATTAAAAGAGTGCAGATTGTTATATTTAGTGCACTAAACAAACAAAACCGATATGAATCAATACGTCTACTTTAACATGAAAATAATTGAACTTTTTTCTAAGTTATAGAAGATTCAACTACATTTTTTAAAAGTCAGATTAATATAATTTAAGTTGAAATGACTTGTTCAGCTAATTTGACCATCCAAGTTTTAATGACCGTAAGCTGAAATAGGAGGACGTTTGTAAAAGTGTGATTGCTTTGATCAAAAAAACATTTTGTGGAACAAAAAAAAGTCACTTATCCAGTTTGTCCAATAGAACCTCCCTCAATCCAAACCCCCAAAAGTCAAATCTCTGTCACAAAAGAGCGTGAAGAACCAATCCCGGCAACATTTACGCAGATCTCTCTCTCTCTCTCCATCTGTTTTTCTCTTTTTGTTTACCTTAGCATTCAGTGGCGGTGCTCTCAGCGAGCCGACAGCTCATCTGAGCGTGCTCCGGCCAGCTGTGAGGGGGACACTGGGTAAAGAGTAAACAGCCGCCATGGCCATTCTTTCTGCCCAATGAACCGCCGGAGAGAGGATTTACACCACAAAACACACTTCACAAACTCTGAACACACACACCTCCACGGCCCGTGGCCCGAAAAACACAGGAATAATGGTCCTTTCAGAGCGCAGGGGCTGGGATTGAACCATCTCTCTCTCTCGCTCCCTCGAGGAGAACCGTGATAATGTACACAGCCGTAGAGCAAACAGAATCAGCGCAGATGAAGCAGGCCGACGACAATATGGTGCATCTACACTGCAACTGTGAAGAGCCTGAAAATTAGCAAGAAGAGACCTGGAGGTCAAGGCAAAATGGAGGTCAAGGCACCAGAGAAAAAAAGAACCAAACAAAAGATTGACCGCATTATGCCAGGACATTTTCGGTTACGTTTACGGACAACCCCACTGTGGATTTGACCGGGATGTATCATGAAGAAAAATGATCAGGGAAAGTGTAGAAAGAGCCAGACTCAAATCAGCGCCAAGGCTCAGAATCACCATTTGAGCAATTTTAGGATAAAAGGCGAACAATATAGCCTGACGTCGTCATACTCAACTCTAGTCAGAATATGAGTCTGATACTGCTCCGTTGGGCTGTGATTATGGGGCGTGTTTCAACCGAACCAGGAAAGACCTCAATTGGATAGACCTACAACCAATCAGAGCAACGGAGCGACGCATAACGTTAGTTGTCAAATGTCAACAGAACTCAACTGCACTGTGTTGCCAAGTCCGCGGGTTGAAGCGACCCCAATTATGTGATATACAGACCCAGGAATGCGAAATTTAGCAGCCCTGCCAAAATAACACATATTTTACCCCCTTTTGGGCTTGTTTTTGGCTAGTTTTGAGTAGCAATCGGGCGGGTTTTGCTGTAAAAACTTGGCAACCCTGTCTGCCCGCACGCTAGAATAAGTCACGTTAGAAGAAGAAGATGAGAGTAAACGATCTTTGCCGGTGTTGTAAAAAAATAATTTAAGGATACACAGAGTGCTGACCAACACCATCATCATCTCTGAGAGAAATAGTAAAGGTGAACGCATATACGAACAAGTTCTCCGTTTAGGATTAGAACAAATTCAACCCAAGCGCCTTTGATGACGTGGATGATGACGTTACTGTTTATCATCTGTCCATCATCGTCTAAAGCCCGCCCTGACAATTTCATTGGTCCGAACAGTTTCTGTTCGGGCATAATTACTCCTCTACGGATCAAGTCCAGACCGAACTGCCCGTGCACATTTATTTGTGGGCGGGGCTAAGTTCGTCTGGCATCCAGGCTACGAACAATAGAAACTGGACAGGGGTTTCGGTATCACTACCGAGAGGCTCTCTCTTCACCTCCAGAAGGCAAGGATGGTAAAGGATGATCAATGTGCGTGCAGGACTGCTGGTGAATGAGGCTTGATGATTACACTCTCGTATTCTTTTGTCAGGGCCATAAGGTAGCAGGACCTTGCCCCACCACATGCATTAAATCCTATTAAAATCGCCTTCATTATAGCGGAGGCCTGTGTGTAATGGAATGGGGAAAGGCGCCCTCCGTCTCCCCCGAGTCTCGTTCTACTGATGGTGGAGCCCATTCCCACAAACCCATTCTCACTCTCTCAAGGGTGAGTAATAACATTCATGTTGGCGCGGTGTGCCGAGAGAGAGCGGCCCATGTAGATTTCCACAGCCTTAGGACAGCCGGCCAAACACTGGACTCTTCGTGACATTTTATTAGATTTCAGCTCTTTATTGTTTTAAAAATTAAAGCCATCCCTAGGCCACAACATTTACACATATAGATTAACATAAATAAAAATCTGTTGCCATTCATGTTTTCTACTTTTTTTTGTTTTACACGAAACGCAAATTATTTACCAAAGCTGACAGGCAAGACCACTTACATTTCAGTCTTTTCCCCACACACAACACTATCATACACTCTCAGAAAAAAAAGCACAAAAACTGGGACGGTACCCTTCAAACAGGTTCTAACATGTACCATTGAGAGACTAATATGCTAATATGCCAGTGACAGTTTTTGTACCTTTTGTTCTGAGAGTGTTTGACTTCAGAAAGCACGAAGCAGTTTTACATGCATGACATATCATGCATCTTGATATGGTCACCATCCTCTTTCACTGTATGGAAAAGAGCAGTGTGAGCATTTCTCAAAACGTCTCCTTTCGTGTTTTACAGACGAAAGAAAGTCACGTGTGTTTGGAATGACATCAGGTGTGTGAATGTCATCCCTTTTATAAACACCTCTGATAATGCAGGATTAATAAGTATGTGCTGTTCTAAAAAAAATGTGTTTTAATAATCATTAAACAACCGAAGCTCATTTTTGGGACAAAATTATAGTATGTTTTTCGCCACACTTTCAAAGTGCTTGTTTGATTTCATCCTAAATGTGAATCTGGCAATATTTTATTATGTTGGTTGTTTGGCAATTACATTTTTTGGAAAGGTTTGAAAAGGTTAAATCTGAAAATAAACCCAACCGATAGTGTCAACAATAGCAAACGTGAGATTAAAACGCAACAATGCCACTTTTGTTTGCTTCTACAAGTCTTTGAGCTTTTTTTCTATCCCATATGACGTTTCTCAGGACTTGTACTCAAGTGCAAAGAGAAAAGCCATACATATGGAGCAGATTATGTGATGCAAATGTCAAAATGCATTAGTTTGCATCATGTATCGTCATCTTGTACAAGTGTTTCGAGGTCAAAACATACCATTGTGCAAGAAACTGCACCTAAATAATCAATAATATGTCCTTGTAATCGCAGTTTGTGTGTAAAAGAAGTTTTACTGCCTCTAGTGTTCATTTCAGATGGAAACTGCACTGGATCACTGTACAAGTATGTTTTGCAACAAGCCTCAAAAATCTGATTTTAAACCAAAAAAAAAAAAAACGTTCCAGGTTCAAAAGTTAAACCCCACAATTATTCCCCAGGAGCCACAGGAAACGACACCCTAACAAACACTGATCTCAAGTCTACTTCTTGAAAATACATACTTTTGAATGTCCGTCAATGCAGAAAGGTGATTTTTGCCTGCAGTCATCAACCGGACAAGCCTCTAGGTGCAGACGAATTTCTCGCCTCTGGAGGGTTTTCAGGTCAAATTCTGGATTTTAGATCTGACAGTCACTGGGACACCAGAAACGCATCCTGACCACTAAAAGGGGGGCAGGCCGAGGGAAAAGGGTCTCGGAGAGAGTTCACCGCGGTGTAAGTAATGGCCAATCACTGTGAAAGAGCCTCCTCTCCTTTCAGAATAAAGTGCCGTCGGTCGTCAACTCAGAGCAAACACAGAAACCCAGAAAAGTGAAATCGGACACAGTCTGACAAATGGAGCACGTTGGGAAATAAACACAGTTGAAGTGGCAATCATTCAGCAGTCTCCAGGAGAACATGGCCCCGGTGTGGACCCGGCTCTCCGATAAGATGGAGCGCGCGTGTCAGCCGTCACAGTCCAGGGAGGGAGGGGGCCGGACCGGGAATGGGAGGGGAGGGTGAATGAGCGTGGGGGTGTTAGGACACGGAGCACCCAGGGGGAAAACGATTGGACTCGGAAGGACTTGTGCAGCCACTGTGAAACTATCTCGTTTTTATCTTTCGGAAGGACTTCCGAGGTGATCCGAAGAACGTAATTATTTTCAGCTAATAAAAGCAACATATGCTAAGACAATAAAAGTCCTTATTGGACATCTATTCATTAAAATGGGGGGCTGTAAAAAGAGGAGAACTTTTGCATGCCGACGGGATTTCAAATGAATCGGGAAATCAGCTTAAAGCCGGGCGTTCGGCGGCGCTCTGAAATGAGCTGAATAAAACATAAGAGGGGTGTGGGTTTATTGGGCGTACTCGCCGCTCTCAAAGATCTTTGAAGGAGGAAGAAATTGGCAGCTATTTAACCCTGCTCATTCATTTCCACAGAAGGTAATGACTGCAGGTCACCGGGATAAAGAAAGTCGGGGGAAAAAAAGAGTCCGGTCTGGTTGTGACTGCAGGTCTTTGGGGTTTGATAAAGGAGCTTAAAGTCTCTCATCCTCTGCACCTGTGTCCACTTCAAAAACCTCTGCTCATTCTCTCTCCCTCACTTAGACGTCATTATATTCTTTCCCAGGGAATATGCTAAAGTATTGCTGAAGGCACGATTTGATGACATTTGATAGTGCGGTATCTGAAAGTGGCTTAATAATGGGCCGGTGACTGCGCCACATACACGCTGCACAAGCGTCCTCATATTTCACCCAAAATCAAAGGAGAAAGAGTAAGAAATTATAGTTTTATCTTCACTCCTCCTTTTATTAGTGAGGAACGTTTTAATGAATCAGTTCATTGCAATGGACCATTCAAAAAATTGAGAGATTCACCATCTCTCAAATATATCTGCAGTATATATATATATATATATATATATATATATATATATATATATATATATATATATATATATATATATATATATATATATATATATGAGCAATATGACACTCGTAGCAGTGCAACATGGCTGTATATATGATTTGGCCATAGGTAATCACATCGTGCTAATATACAGCCATAGTGTCTTTAAAAACCTTTTGTGCAGAACTACTTCCCTCCGCAACAGATTCACATCTCAAGTTCAGTTTAACAGTCGAGCTCAAGCCTCCGTTACAGATTCAGAAACGCCACTTTAGAGTAACGAAGAAACGCCACTTTAGAGTAACGAAGAAACGCCACTTTAGAGTAACGAAGAAACGCCACTTTAGAGTAACGAAGAAACGTCACTTTAGAGTAACAAAGAAACGGCACTTTAGAGTAACGAAGAAACACCACTTTAAAGTAACGAAGAAACGTCACTTTAGAGTAACAAAGAAACGCCACTTTAGAGTAACGAAGAAACGGCACTTTAGAGTAACGAAGAAACACCACTTTAGAGTAACGAAGAAACGTCACTTTAGAGTAACGAAGAAACGCCACTTTAGAGTAACAAAGAAACGTCACTTTAGAGTAACGAAGAAACGCCACTTTAGAGTAACGAAGAAACGCCACTTTAGAGTAACGAAGAAACGCCACTTTAGAGTAACAAAGAAACGGCACTTTAGAGTAACGAAGAAACACCACTTTAGAGTAACGAAGAAACGCCACTTTAGAGTAACGAAGAAACGGCACTTTAGAGTAACAAAGAAACGGCACTTTAGAGTAACGAAGAAACGGCACTTTAGAGTAACGAAGAAACACCACTTTAAAGTAACGAAGAAACGTCACTTTAGAGTAACAAAGAAACGTCACTTTAGAGTAACGAAGAAACGTCACTTTAGAGTAACAAAGAAACGCCACTTTAGAGTAACGAAGAAACGGCACTTTAGAGTAACGAAGAAACACCACTTTAGAGTAACAAAGAAACGTCACTTTAGAGTAACAAAGAAACGTCACTTTAGAGTAATGAAGAAACGCCACTTTAAAGTAACGAAGAAACGTCACTTTAGAGTAACGAAGAAACACCACTTTAGAGTAACAAAGTAACAAAGAAACACCACTTTAGAGTAACGAAGAAACGCCACTTTAGAGTAACAAAGTAACAAAGAAACACCACTTTAGAGTAACGAAGAAACGTCACTTTAAAGTAACGAAGAAACGTCACTTTAGAGTAACGAAGAAACGCCACTTTAGAGTAACAAAGTAACAAAGAAACACCACTTTAGAGTAACGAAGAAACGTCACTTTAAAGTAACGAAGAAACGTCACTTTAGAGTAACGAAGAAACGCCACTTTAGAGTAACGAAGAAACACCACTTTAGAGTAACGAAGAAACGTCACTTTAGAGTAACGAAGAAACGTCACTTTAGAGTAATAAAGAAACACCACTTTAAAGTAACGAAGAAACGTCACTTTAGAATAACGAAGAAACGTCACTTTAGAGTAACGAAGAAACGTCACTTTAGAGTAATAAAGAAACACCACTTTAAAGTAACGAAGAAACGTCACTTTAGAGTAACAAAGAAACGTCACTTTAGAGTAATGAAGAAACGCCACTTTAAAGTAACGAAGAAACGTCACTTTAGAGTAACGAAGAAACACCACTTTGGAGTAACGAAGAAACGTCACTTTAAAGTAACGAAGAAACGTCACTTTAGAGTAACGAAGAAACGCCACTTTAGAGTAACGAAGAAACGCCACTTTAGAGTAACGAAGAAACGCCACTTTAGAGTAACGAAGAAACGCCACTTTAGAGTAACGAAGAAACGCCACTTTAGAGTAACGAAGAAACGCCACTTTAGAGTAACAAAGAAACGCCACTTTAGAGTAACGAAGAAACGCTGAGTCGTTTCATTGAAGATTAGTGTATTATGAGAGAGAGATCGACTAAACGAGTGTATCACCTGCATCTGATATAGCCTTCATTCTTCAGATCCATGCCCATAATAATAATAATATTATTTCACAGTTTGTATGTCTACTGAGGAAAGTGATAGTTTTCCTTAACTAAGATTTTCCATGACAAAAACTTCAGCGATGAAACAACTTCCTCCTCCTGACCAGACTCACTCATAAAGGCCGTCTCTGCCGCATTTGATGGTGTTATAATGAAACTGTCACTGAAGTCCATTTCAGAATCACTGACGGACCCTTTCTCAACACCAAATACTGCATATCTATAAAAAATAATATTTATTGAACAACAATATTTAAATGACCAACAATAGCCATTATAAAAGACAATAGGAAATAAACACAAGCAAATAATTCAGTCAAACGTACAAGAGCAGCTCTAGTACAGGATTCAAGTTAAATATAAAGTTATGAAACTTAACTTCGCCTTTAGCCAAATGGATTTGTTCTGGAACATGTAATAGATTGATAAGAGCAAAGATATGCCCGTTTGATAACCCAAATGAATTATATCTGTTTATCCACTCTCTTCATACAGTAAGAGCAGCTCAAATCCCCAAAGGATTGTCCGAGATGAAGCTGTTCTCTGCGGGAACACGAGCGCTGAACTGCCGCTGATGGCCTGGAGCTCACATCTGCCAAAACATCTATACAACTTGTCAAATATGTTTATATACAAGTTGCATATTTGAGGTCTAAATAACTACATTCTCTCCTAAACACAACAACTCCGTGACACAACAACAGTATTATTTGTACGAAATATGGTGGATTTGCTCGACCGCCATGACAGTCGCTCAAGCGGAGTGAAGCATCCCAGTGCTGATACTGGGGGAATATCACACAGCTGGAAAAGGCTCTCAGCCAATCAGATTCCAGAACCAAAACGACAAACCATTGTAT
Source organism: Romanogobio albipinnatus (assembly GCA_023566225.1). Classification (NCBI taxonomy): domain Eukaryota; kingdom Metazoa; phylum Chordata; class Actinopteri; order Cypriniformes; family Gobionidae; genus Romanogobio; species Romanogobio albipinnatus. The sequence continues at coordinate 3,612,200 of CM042262.1, read as the reverse complement.
GTATATATGGGAATAAACTGGCACACTACCCGTCGCAAGGGGGGAGCGAGGCCCTGTGCGAACGTAATGTGCGAGGCCATCTTAAGTTCCAAAAATTAAACTGTAACTGAACTGCAAAGTGCGCATATTTTAAATTATGTTTAAATTATGAATGGGTCAAACGCGTTTGCAAAACGGCCTGAATCCACTTGGATGAGTTTGGACTGCTCTCACTGAAGCAGTGTTCATTCTGACAGCATATTTTGATTTAGTTTTAGTCATATTTTAGTCGCCTGAATTGTTTTTAGCTTTAGTCTAGTTTTAGTCTCCTAAACTCTAATGAGATTAGTTAAATTGTAATACATTAAGCATTTAAGCGTCACATAACCGACTGTCACTTGAACGGACATTTTGACATCATTTTGTTTTTGACATTAAAAATACACGAAAGAGCTCAATTCACTTTTTTGTTTGTTTTTAAAAACAGTTATATAGTTTTTATAACTTTGTATTTCTGTTTTAGTTAGTAGGCCATATCAGGTTAAGCTAAAGCTTCAAATAAGTTATTTATTTAATTTCAGTTAACATTTATTTAATTTCAAGTAATGAAGATTTTAGTGAACTATTATAACCCTGAAACTTTATTGAATATGTGTCAAATACTGGTCTTTCCTCCTGACTATGAATTAAATGGGAATTAAATGAAATACAGTTTATTGTTTAACCAAAAACGAATATATAATGCGTGACTTTTAATTATAAACAAGCTGGAAATACACCGGGACTCTTATTTTGAAATCTCGCCTTACTATTGCAGTTGCAGGAGCTCATTCAAGTTCAGGAGATAAAATATGCGTTGATACGACCGTCTAAAACATATTACTATATAAACATCATAAAGTAAACATTGTCATTATTAAAAAAAAAATGCTCTTCTTAGTAATTTTTGTCTTGTTTCTAGTCTAAATATTTAAACATTCTTAAATCAAGATGCATTTACTAGATAAGTACAATTTCAACTAAATAAGAAGAGCATTTTTTTTGCTCTCTCAGTCAGGTATGAAGCTCATTCATTATGCAGGTCATTATGCGGGCTTCTGTTATCTCAAGTGTTATCTCATTATTATTCATTAGCTATCACGCCTCCTCGCATACTGGCTTTGTGAAACAAAAACTGTCTTACAAACTTTAAATCAGTGTATTGTTTTATGTGAATGAGTAGGCTCAATGATTCTCACATCAGTTTGAAGCAAAAATAGGCAAACACACCCATTAGTCAAAAGTCTTGTGGACACATATATATTGTGTGTTTTGAGGCCTTAATTTTAAAACAATTGTTTTTGTTTTTTTCAAAAATCATGCATAAACATTTTTTCTCTCAAAAATTCAAGCATGTACATACATGTTGCTCATATATTATGGTAGCCCAGTTTGTGCTGAATACAGCGTAATTATAGCCTGACGTCGTCATACTCAATTCTAGTCAGAATATGAGTCTGATCTGCTCCGTTGGGCTGTGATTATGGGGCGTGTCTAAACCGAACCAGGAAAGACCTCAATTGGATAGACCTACAACCAATCAGAGCAACGGAGCGACGCATAACGTTAGTTGTCAAATGTCAACAGAACTCAACTGCACTGTGTTGCCAAGTCCGCGGGTTGAAGCGACCCCAATTTTGTGATATACAGACCCAGGAATGCAAAATTAAGCAGGCAGTCCAGCCAAAATAACACATATTTTACCCCCCAACGCCATTTATCCCGGAAAACCCCCCCACCCGGAAAGCTATTGGGCTTGTTTTTGGCTAGTTTTGAGTAGCAATCGGTATTGCGCGGGTTTTGTTGTAAAAACTTGGCAACCCTGTCTGCACACACGCCCGGAATAAGTAGCCTAAGGTTAGAAGAAGAAGATGAGTGTAAACGATCTTTGCCGGTGTTGTAAAAAAAGAATTTAAGGATACACAGAGTACTGACCAACACTATCATCATTTCTGAGAGAAATAGTAAAGGTGAACGCATATACGAACAAGTTCTCCGTTTAGGATTAGAACAAATTCAACCCAAGCGCCTTTGATGACGTGGATGATGACGTTACTGTTGATCATCTGTCCATCATCGTATAAAGCCCGCCCTGACAATTTCATTGGTCCGAACAGTTTCTGTTCGGGCATAATTACTCCTCTACGGATCAAGTCCAGACCGAACTGCCCGTGCAAAAAAAATTGTGGGCGGGGCTAAGTTCGTCTGGCATCCAGGCTAGCGTAATTACACTTTTGCCATTAATGTGTTTATATAGAAGCAGACAGCCAATATGGGGAAGTCCCAAAGTTGAGTTCTCCCTCCGGTGCGAGGAAGACCCGTTTAGATCTGCTCTGACGGGTAAAACATCTAGAGAACGCCCTCAAGTTAGGCCAAGAAGATTTGTCTGTAAGGGCACTGTCGAAACGCACAGTTACCTGACAAATATTTTTAAAGTAAACCTGACTCTCCATTTTCTTCCACCCCAGATAGGGGATTTCATCTTTATTTTTATTTCTTTTCATTCCTATTATAACTGTTTTAATTCACTTAAGAACATTTTAATTTCATTTCTGTGTAAAGCACTTTGAATTGCCCCTGTGTATGAAATGTGCTATACAAATAAACTTGCCTTGCCTATAAGCCACTGAAAAAAAACACAAATGTCAGAGCATGTCAAAACTTCTACAGGGCCCCAAAACCGCTCAGACTCCTAGGGGTTAAAAGAGCCGTTCCATGTCCATCCTTGAATCATTAACTAGTCGAGGATTTATCAAGTCACTAGTAATTAAATACTTTTTAGCCAGAATAATTTGTACAGGAATCTAATGACACTATTGAAGATGTCATTAGTAACTAGAAATGAATTACTTTTTTAGAGAAACTTACTCAACACGGGTAACAACAGGATAATTATTAACCTAACTCTATAGTAAGTATATGTAGTTAATATTACTCAATGCTTATTTGAGGAAGTGCAATGTAACTACATCACTATAAAATAAAGTTTAACCCACAATTAAATTAAAAATGCACTATTTCCCACATATAACATGTTCAAAAGATTTTAAAAAGGAAAAAACAAATGCACACAACGTCGTTGTGACAAAAAAAAATCTAATAAAAAATCAAACTCTTTATGACTGCATAATGCAGCGTTTGACATGTTATTTTTAGGCAGGCAGTGTGGAGTGTATCCTGCGCAGTAAGCAGCTATACTCCATTCTCAATGCATTTCTCTCTCGCTCGTCTATTCTAGGGCTAGCGCTGGAGTTAGTGTGTGATCAGTGCACCTGATTGCTGTGTAATGGAGGTGTTGGGACGGCAGCGAGCAGCTCAGAGTCCCAGTCTAGCTAAGCTCAGCTCAGCTAAGTCAAGCCCAGCAGAACACAGGTGGATTAATAAGGCCAAAGACAGGTGCACTCTCCTCCAGAGCGCACACCTCTCTAATTGGTCTCATAAGGCCCCCTGTGCTCGGAGACTGTGGCTGCTGTCCTGAAGAATTCCTTTACTCGTGCACACACACACACACACACTCACGCAAGGTGTTAGAGAGACGACTAACACTCACAGTCTCTCATTAGCAGGGTTGAGGGGTGTCTACCTTAATAAAGTCATTATCACACCTGTGACTCCAAGCTGAGAGACAGACTGTACGCACACACACACATCCTCTCCAACCTGAAGAGAGTGACTCAGACCTTCAAATAAATCTGTTTTTGCAAAACATACTCGCTCATTATTTTATTTACAACATAATGTGTGTGTGAATGATTCACACTCTGCTCCAGGCCCTGTATTACGCCCATATTAAGGTTTTAATGAAAAAGAGTTTTGCTAAATTTCACATTTATTTATTCTGCTTGGGATTCATGAATTATTGTTAGTCAAAATTCTATTGTTGTATCTTTGACACTTTTTGTGATAGAGACAGTGGCGAGGGAAGAGAGGTCACAATGGAGCCCGAATCTGAAATCTGGACCACAAAACCAGTCATAAAGGTCTTTTTTTTTTAAATTGAGATTTATGCTTCATCTGAAAGCTGAATAAATACTCTTTCAATTTCAATATTTCAATATTTTGAAGGTGCAAAAAAATCTCAATATTGAGAAAATCTCCTTTAACCTCGTATGCTCTGGGACCATTTTGGGGGATTTCCGCCTGGATTTGCTTCTCATACACACATACAGTTAGCCTGACGTCGTCATACTCAACTCTAGTCAGAATATGAGTCTGATCTGCTCCGTTGGGCTGTGATTATGGGGCGTGTTTCAACCGAACCAGGAAAGACCTCAATTGGATAGACCTACAACCAATCAGAGCAACGGAGCGACGCATAACGTTAGTGGTCAAATGTCAACAGAACTCAACTGCACTGTGTTGCCAAGTCCGCGGGTTGAAGCGACCCCAATTTTGTGATATACAGACACGGGAATGCGAATTTTAGCAGGCAGTCCAGCCAAAATAACACATATTTTACCCCCCAACGCCATTTTTCCCGGAGAACCAAGCGCCTTTGATGACGTGGATGATGACGTTACTGTTGATCATCGTCTAAAGCCCGCCCTGACAATTTCATTGGTCCGAACAGATTCTGTTCGGGCATAATTACTTCTGTATGGATCAAGTCCAGACCGAACTGCCCGTGAAAAAAAAATTGTGGGCGGGGCTAAGTTCGTCTGGCATCCAGGCTAACATACAGTGGTCTCTAAATACACAATTTTTGTGTCATTTTACAAGAAACCATTTGAAGTTTCATAAACCACTGCTAAAAGTGATAAACATGTAAGTATATGTTGTCTGACCCCCCATACCCATATACAGTGGTATAAATGCAATATCCCAGTGACCACATATGAGGTCAGACCTCCTCCACAGACATTTACAGGGTCCGCAGAGTTTAAGAGGTTAAAGTTGTCCAATGAAGTCCTTAGCGATGCCTATTACTACTAATAATACATTTCTGATTTATTTACTAAATATCTTCATGGAACATGATCTTAATATCCTAATGATTTTTGGCATTAAGGAAAAATAGACAATTTTGACCCATACGATGTATTGTTGGCTATTGCCACAGATATCCCCGTGAGACGCAGGACTGGTGTTGTGCTCCAGGGTCCCATTTATAATTAAGATGAACTGTTTTCTGTGTAAAGGTCAGTGAAGCAACAGTCCCCTACCACATTGTTTTTTTAGAGATTATCAATACATTATAAGACTTTATTGTGCTAAAAACAATAATAATAATCATAATCATCACACTGGGTGAATGTCATAATGTCTTTTCACATTGTTATTACATCTCTGAGCAAATGTCTGTTTGGTTTTATGGCAAAAAAAAAAAGAAGATATCCTGCACCTTTGACACGGTTCCTTCACAAAACGCAACCATCAATCTCAAATTTGCACTGGTGGCCGTGCTAAACAAAACTTTCATTAATATGAATTACTTTTTTCAGCTTTTGACTTGAAGGTAACAAACTAGCGCCGCAGCAGAGCGTGGAATAGTGGAGTTAATGAACTGAGCAAACAGATTATTTTCCAATAGCGAGGGAGAAGTGTTGACACAATACAGTACAAACCTGCGGCAGAAAGAGGCGGTTCAGCCTGATTGTCCCGGCACAATAAGATCATCTCTTCCTGACAATGGTTAGAGTAAATTACAGAGGCCTACCGAGACATATATTATGCGTTTCTGGTATTGTGCGAGTGGTTCCGCTGCTTGTACTGATGATACAATTACACAAGATAGTAAAAGTGAACAATATGTGGGAAACTATCAATATAATGGCTGGTGTGTTGGCCGAACAAGAACAGGAAATGTTTGCGCGATGTCTTGCGAACAGCTCTTTTCTATCAAAATGAGCGTTTCGATTATTACATCCTCATCCGTTTCCTTGTCTGCTCTCCTGAATCTTTTTTCATTTGGTAGATCTGTGGAGGTCGTTGGTGGGACTTGATCTTAAATAAAAAAGTATTGCTGCACCATTAAGCGCGGATAGTAATGATATTAATTTGCCAAGACTGTGTCATTTTCACAGGAGAGCAACTAGCAGAAAACATTATGAAAATGTCGGAGAGGACTGGTAATTGAGTTGATTAGTGTGACCTTGGTTGGGAAGGTAATAGAGGGGCGAGTGAACGAAGCGTGCGGACCAGAGTTATGACCCTCTCTCTCTCTTTCTCTGTCTATCTCTCCTTTAGCTCCGTGAGGAACAGGGTTCGCTATTTGTTGGGAGCGGCGGGCGCTCGCTCTGACAGAGTAATACGCCGTGACTAGCCGAGCTTGTCGTGCTACTTAGCGCTTTTTCCCAGAGAGTAATGAGGGTGCGAAAAGAGGGGCTCTGTGCTCGTGTTAAAGGCCTGGGCCAAGCCTAGTGCTGGGATTAGCCAATTCAGAGCCAAAAATGAAAAAAAGCTTTGCATTTAGAGTAGATCTCAGCTTGGCTATGGACAGCCGAGAGAGAGAGAGAGAGAGAGAGAGAGAGAGAGAGAGAGAGAGAGAGAGAGAGAGAGAGAGAGAGAGAGAGAGAGGGGGGGGGAGAACCCAGGGAGACCAAAGGAAAAATGTCTAAATTATCAAGCTATTTATCTACATTTGCACAAACTACAGTATCCTGTTTACATCATGTTTGTTCCTAACCAGTCTGGTTGTGGACGGCTTCACTGGGACTCGTAGACATCCATGATATTAAATACACCAATACAAGGAGCACATAAGTAATTTTCTTGGCCCTTTTATCTCTCTCCCACACAAAATCAGAAACGCCACACATAAAGTCGATGTTTGCATCATTGCAGTATCGGCCCAGAGTAGCTGCTGCAGAGAAAAGTGGTTCACTTCTGTTTTATGACTTTTATGGGGTAATGAAACTAATGAGCTGATGCCCAACCCCCTCCATTTCCTCCACGCCGACGGTGTGTCTGACAGGAGCAGCTCTGAGTCCAAACGGCACCAATCAAACCCCAACAAACCCAGGAGTTCAGCAGGCACTCCTCAAGCCTTTATGAACATGCAAAAACATTATTAGATTTTAATTAATATTTCATTTATGTTATGTAATTATAAAATATTAAATTATCAAATTGTTGTTATTATAAGTCACGCAAACTGTGTTCTCTATTAACCCCTTACTGCACACCGATCTGTTTTGGCAAGTGGGGCATAAATGACATGCCCAAAATAAAAAGGTTGCTGCTCATAAGTCATTCGGAATAGACACATAATCAACATATATTTAGCCAACACTTGAGAGTTTACAGTGCAATACTCAAAATGACTCTGAGCTTACATATCTACATATTAATAACAGTCTAACATTTAAAAAAACTAAAATAAAAATATTAATAATATAATTTTTAAATGTATACAAATATGTGGATGTTGTATAACAACTTATAACCAGTCCTTCCAGAAAAATTCAGCTTTTTTTGTGATTGTTGCGGGCAAATATCCTTGATTATGCGGCATGTTTTCTTAAAAAATGCGATGGAAAATGCGGGATATTTATGCAATTTTATGCGATGAAATTGCGGGAACTTGCAAAAACTGCGGTTTGATGAAAAAGAGAAAAAAAGCACTACATCACAGAAAGTACTGGGAATATTTAAGTTCCCATCTTGTTTTATTGAAGACCTTAATAAACACACGGCTCAAATTTACAAAACATTGAGTCAAACAAGTTCTGTAGCTTTACAAAAGGAATATGCTACAACTTCTGAAGAAATGAATAAATAACTTCCTGTTTTACAGAAATTTGAGTGCTTCCAATGCACAAAGTGCAATCTCTTAAAGGTTTAGTTCATCCAAAAATGTAAATTCTGTCATTAATGACGTCCCCTCATGTCGTTCGACACCCGTCAGACCTCCGTTCGTCTTCAGACACAAATGAAGATATTTAAGTTGAATTCCGATGGCTCAGAAAGGCCTCCATTGGCCAATGCACACTCTCAAGACCCATAAAAGCACTAAAGACGTCGTTACAAAATCCATCTCACTACAGCGGCTCTACAATAACTTTATGAAGCAACGATAATAGTTATTGTGCGCAAAAAAAACCTAAATAACGACTTATATAGTGATGACCGATTTCAAAACACAGCATCATGATGCTATGAATCAGTGAGTCGATTCATGATTCGGATCGCGTGTCAAACTGCTGAAATACGTGACTTTGGCGATCCGAACCGCTGAATCGACTCACTGATTCATAATGCTCCAAACCGCTGAATCGACTCACTGATTCATAACGCTTCAAACCGCTGAATCGACTCACTGATTCATAATGCTCCAAACTGCTGAATCGACTCATTGATTCATAACGCTCCAAACCGCTGAATCGACTCACTGATTCATAACGCTCCAAACCGCTGAATCGACTCACTGACTCATAACACTTCAAACCGCTGAATCGACTCACTGACTCATAACGCTCCAAACCGCTGAATCGACTCACTGATTCATAACGCTCCAAACTGCTGAATCGACTCACTGATTCATAACGCTCCAAACCGCTGAATCGACTCACTGATTCATAACGCTCCAAACCGCTGAATCGACTCACTGATTCATAACGCTCCAAACCGCTGAATCGACTCACTGATTCATAACGCTTCAAACCGCTGAATCGACTCACTGATTCATAACGCTTCAAAGCTTCATGATGCTGTGTTTTAAAATCGGTCATCACAGCGGGAAACTGCTTTGCTCTTTTGCTGTTATTTTTGTTGGCCAATGGGAGTTTGCGCTTCATCATGGTTTTACTGATATCTATGGTTTCTCCACGGGGTTTGCAGCTTTTCGATGATGTTCACGTCGGGTAATTACATCACTTCAAAACGTTCCCATGGCAACAGGCGGAAATGGCGGCTCTTGTGTGAAGTAAACGAACATTTTTCAACTTTCTGCTAATATATATATGACTTTTTTTGCAACGAAAATGCGGGGATTATGAAATCATGCTAGCCCCGCATATTGTGCATGCCGAAATAGGCAATTTATGCGGCGAAAGTGCGGCGTATTTGAAAAAATGCGGCCCCCGCATAAATATGCGGACTTTGGCTGATTATGCGTTAAATCACGCGATCGCATAATCACGTTTTTCTGGAGGGACTGTATAACCGTGATTAAAGTGAAGCCACGAGTCTGCTCATGTCTCATTTCAAATCTGAGGATGATATTTCTAAAACTATGATTTTTATGAAGCATTTTCTAAAAGCATGTGATGTGAGTTTTTAGAGAAGGCTGATAAGATGCTAATGAAATATGTTTCTGCCCTGTAAACACACATTGCAGTCTGTTGTCTAATGTCTGGTGTGGTGAACGGCTCCATTCATGTTTCTATTGTTCTCACTCGTCAAACCTTTCTCAGCTCTGTCGGTATGAGACTTCATCTTCATTATTCTGTTGTTTGTATTCAGCCATTATTAGCCTTTATTCTGACATGTCTTGCCCATCTACACCACTTTCATCCCACTATACATTAATCCACCTATTATCTGAATAGAAACTTCTGAATATATTTTTAGAAAACAAAAAATAAGCATATTTTAACAAATTAGACTATGGAATAAAATAGCTCTTTTCATGTTGCATAATTCAATGGGGAATGAATAGAAATTATATTCTGTATGACAAAATATTTTGCAAACGTGAGAATGAATCAATAGTTCTCCAAATATGCTCCCTTTTGGACTAAAAGCCCTAACAGAGGCTTTTCGGGGAGGCTGAACACAAATAAACCTGAGCGGAGGTGACTGAATTCATACGAGTGATGATAATTCTAGTCAAAATATTTAAATAAAAATACAAATTGATTATTTTGCATATTGATTATTTTGCACTCCTGACATAAATTAAGAAATGAATGTCACTGCAACCCAGTTTTATCATAAACGGTGGTCAAATATCAAAGCTGGAGTCTTTAATGTGTCTAATGAGATGAAGTAAGAGTGTGATGTGTTACCGTGCAGTGAATGTTGAACAACAGTAATCTGGGGCTGTCGTTGTCGGTACGTAAAGGGGTTAAACATGATAAAAAAATCACTGTCATGCACAAAAATATTCAACAATAACAACGAATGCATCAAAGCACCAAACACCCCAAACCTCTGAGCTCAAGACACGACGGGCACCTAAAAATGATGGGCAAAACACACCCTTCATGATACTCATGGCATGATGGACACCACATGGATCAAAACATAACAAGTAAATGAGCCGTACACTCATTCCCTACCCTCATTGAGTCACATCAGCAGATCGGCCTTGTGCCAATTACGGACCCGGGATTGCTGGATATTAGGAAGAGACACATATTCATCAAAACTGCATGGGCGAAGGAGACCAGACTGGTTTACAGCAATATATGTACTGGAGCTGTAGGGTTATATGAGCAGTTCACTGATATTACTGGTGAATTATATTTACATTTATTCACTTTGCAGATGCTTTTATTGTAAAATACAATTGAGATATTATAGAGCACGACATATGGAGGACATCTGGGTAAATGGGATGCTTGGGACAATGGTCATCAAATGTACAGTTTAGCCCTCTTTACATAATTTAAACTGCAAAATGACACGACTGACCAACCAGAACCAGTACTCCATAGAGCCGTGTAATAAATACATGTATGTGAAGGTGTCTGAAACACAATTATTTACTGAGAAACCCAAATGACTGGCTATGAATCGCCAATACATTCATACATGTGTGTGAAGTGGCGACAGGGGCCAGACAGTGTTTTGTCCTTATCAGCTCCTGCCTGCCCATTGACCCAGCAGCTGACAGACCTGACCACAGCACACACACACACACGCACACGCAAACACCCGCCGCGCCGCATACATTACTGCTGACACTCCACATTTAATTATGCTGCTGTCAGCCGCGGCCCCTCTCCTCAAATTCATTTTAATAAACTTTCTGTATGGCTCCGGTTCTTCTAACCACTCTCTCTCTCTCTCTCTCTCTCTCTCTCTCTCTCTCAAGGTTAGTGCTCATGGAGTCACCTTCAGTGTCGGCCCCTAGGGCTCTCACACACAACACACACACACACAGATTCACCGTCTCCATCTTTCTCTCACACATACACACTTGCATACAAAATTGTCAGATACTCGTCTAATTAACAAACAGGCCATTCACATTTAGTTTTTTTTTTTACATTTTGGTCAATGACTTCTCATCGTTCATTATTAGTGGGTAAGGATATTAAATCATTTTACAGGGATTGCACACAATTTATATCGGATTACATATTGTAGAGCTGTAGATATATAAACAGTGTAAAAGTGCATTTTTTAAGTTTGCATCTTAGACAGATTATAAATAAATACAATTTTAAAGCTCAGCATAAAATGTATAATAATTAACAAAATTAAATATTGTGCATTGACTACAGGAATGATATAACCGAAAAAATAAATACCTTTAAAATTACAGTTATATTTTCGGGTTTCCAATGATCATGCATTTTGTTTAATGTCACATTGTGTTTTCATAATAGTCACACACTCAATTAACTAATTAAATATACAGTATATGAAAAATAACCACACTTCTAAAAAGCCATACGCACAGGCATAATTCCAGATTTTTACATTTTACTGCTATTACACAAAGTGTAACAATTATTTTATTTCATCACACACTTGCACCTCATGTTAAATGCTCTGGAAATTGGAACATTTACAAAAGATTAACATTCAATACATCAATTAAATGCATTGAATATCATATATCGTGTGTCTCTAAGTCAAGTGTGTGTGCTGAGAGGTTTTGTGAACTGCTCCTAATGACTGAGATTGGTCTATTACAGCCGTGACCTTTCTCTGCCCGTAGACCTTCTAATAGCAAAGACGGCCTCACCCTAAAACAGACATTAGGAGCAGCAGAGGAAATGTATTCTTTCATTAAAAACATCGTGCATTATTAATTCTGCTTAATATATTCAGTAGGCAACCTTTGACATCTCTGCCGTCTGTGTGTCGTGGGACAAGAAGAGATTAGAGAAGGATGGAGTATAACAGGACGGATGACAGAAATAGAGGGATTATATCTTGAAAAAAGAGTGTAAGGTGGAGGAGACTTGAGGACGGCTGTAAAATTAAAATGATAAAATATAATCATCATTTTATTAATCTAAAGTACTTCTGTAAAGTAAACGTCTCTAAAAGTAGATTTTATTACAGATCTAATTTTCGATTTTTGATCTAATTAATGGTAATAGTATTTTTAGATAAATTATGGTGTATTGAATAATTATATCCATTCACCATGGTATTTATTTTTTTTAATTCTCAAAAATATTTATAGCGAAACTCATGTCTGAAATCACTCATTCCTCGCCTTTATTCATAGTAAGAAACGCGTCATTCCGCCAAATCAGCAAACTATGAACTCCAGACTGTAGAGGACATGTAGGTCGAAGTCTCTGTCCAGTCTTAATGTGAATGTAAATACCGGTTTGGCATGACGCACTCCAGACCTGTTCTCCAGCGGGCCCCTTTCATCCAGATTTAGACGGCCCGTCCCGATGGATTCCACTCCTCTTTTATCCCTTCATATCAAAGCGTATCATCTCTCCTTTCATAACACTCTCAATAACCATCAACGTTTGGCTAATGAACAGGTGGTTTGTACCTTAAAGATGACAAACAGCGAATAAAAGTGCCATCAGACTCCTGCCGACAAATCGGACAAGACCTGTGGATTTAAAACAGTCTGTCCGAACATGACAGGCAAGCGGGGGTTTGGAATGTAACAAGTATATCTGGGTTTCATCAACCGCCGTTTCATCCTGCCCTGAAGGGCAGTTCACTCACACTGATCACCTAAGCTCTCGCGGGTTGCTGTGCCTGAGTGCTTTAGGTAAGAGGCAATGAAACCAACGGGAGGTTTGTTCCACATATATGTCATGCCACAGAAAGCTTGAGCTTCAGACTCTTGTGAATGCACATTCAGTTTCTTGCACAGACCGATCATTTTGCTTCATAAGAGCTCAATATCGTCAGGAGTTGTGGGCATTCATTTTATGTTGCCAGTACTTTTTTGATTCGCAAAGCGATGGCGCCTGTTCACTTGTATTTTATGAGTAACCAAAGAATATCAGTCACAGAGAAAAAGTGCAAACGAACGTCAACTGAAGTCAGACTTCCAATGTGGCAAACATCTTAGTACGCAATTATCCCAGATTCCTGGAAACCACTGAACTAGAGGTCTGCCCTCCCGCAGGACTACCGCGGATCCACTGGACCCGACCATAGACTGTAAAAAATATGGACGCAGTGTCCGTGACGTCACCCATAGGATTCTGATGAGCCGCTCTGAAGCATTAAGTATGGACAAGATGGCCGTTGACCTGGAGCGGGTCAAAATGTGAAAGTTGTGGGCAGGACCGGGTCAAAACGTGAAAGTTGTGGGCAGGAGCGGGACAAAACGTGAAAGTTGTGGGCAGGAGCGGGACAAAACGTGAAAGTTGTGGGCAGGAGCGGGACAAAACGTGAAAGTTGTGGGCAGGAGCGGGACAAAACGTGAAAGTTGTGGGCAGGAGCGGGACAAAACGTGAAAGTTGTGGGCAGGAGCGGGACAAAACGTGAAAGTTGTGGGCAGGAGCGGGACAAAACGTGAAAGTTGTTGGCAGGAGCGGGACAAAAGGTGAAAGTTGTGGGCAGGAGCGGGACAAAAGGTGAAAGTTGTGGGCAGGAGCGGGACAAAATGTGAAAGTTGTGGGCAGGAGCGGGACAAAAGGTGAAAGTTGTGGGCAGGAGCGGGACAAAAGGTGAAAGTTGTGGGCAGGAGCGGGACAAAAGGTGAAAGTTGTGGGCAGGAGTGGGACAATAGGTGAAAGTTTTGGGCAGGAGCGGGTCAAAAGGTGAAAGTTGTGGGCAGGAGCGGGACAAAAGGTGAACGTTTTGGGCATGAGCGGGACAAAAGGTGAACGTTTTGGGCAGGAGTGGGACAATAGGTGAAAGTTTTGGGCAGGAGCGGGACAAAAGGTGAACGTTTTGGGCATGAGCGGGACAAAAGGTGAACGTTTTGGGCAGGAGTGGGACAAAAGGTGAAAGTTGTGGGCAGGAGTGGGACAATAGGTGAAAGTTTTGGGCAGGAGCGGGACAAAAGGTGAAAGTTGTGGGCAGGAGCGGGACAAAAGGTGAACGTTTTGGGCATGAGCGGGACAAAAGGTGAACGTTTTGGGCAGGAGCGGGTCAAAAGGTGAAAGTTGTGGGCAGGAGCGGGACAAAAGGTGAAAGTTGTGGGCAGGAGCGGGACAAAAGGTGAAAGTTGTGGGCAGGAGCGGGACAAAAGGTGAAAGTTGTGGGCAGGAGCGGGACAATAGGTGAAAGTTGTGGGCAGCAGCGGGACAAAAGGTGAAAGTTGTGGGCAGGAGCGGGACAATAGGTGAAAGTTTTGGGCAGGAGCGGGTCAAAAGGTGAAAGTTGTGGGCAGGAGCGGGACAAAAGGTGAAAGTTGTGGGCAGGAGCGGGACAAAAGGTGAAAGTTGTGGGCTGAAAGTTGTGGGCAGGAGCGGGACAAAAGGTGAACGTTTTGGGCATGAGCGGGACAAAAGGTGAACGTTTTGGGCAGGAGCGGGTCAAAAGGTGAAAGTTGTGGGCAGGAGCGGGACAAAAGGTGAAAGTTGTGGGCAGGAGCGGGACAAAAGGTGAAAGTTGTGGGCTGAAAGTTGTGGGCAGGAGCGGGACAAAATGTGAAAGTTGTGGGCAGGAGCGGGACAAAAGGTGAAAGTTGTGGGCAGGAGCGGGACAAAAGGTGAAAGTTGTGGGCAGGAGCGGGACAAAAGGTGAAAGTTGTGGGCAGGAGCGGGACAAAAGGTGAAAGTTGTGGGCAGGAGCGGGACAAAAGGTGAAAGTTGTGGGCAGGAGCGGGACAAAAGGTGAAAGTTGTGGGCAGGAGCGGGTCAAAAGGTGAAAGTTGTGGGCAGCAGCGGGACAAAAGGTGAAAGTTGTGGGCAGGAGCGGGACAAAAGGTGAAAGTTGTGGGCAGCAGCGGGACAAAAGGTGAAAGTTGTGGGCAGGAGCGGGACAAAAGGTGAAAGTTGTGGGCAGCAGCGGGACAAAAGGTGAAAGTTGTGGGCAGGAGCGGGACAAAAGGTGAAAGTTGTGGCTAGCAACGGGACAAAAGGTGAAAGTTGTGGGCAGGAGCGGGACAAAAGGTGAAAGTTGTGGGCAGGAGCGGGACAAAACGTGAAAGTTGTGGGCAGGAGCGGGTCAAAAGGTGAAAGTTGTGGCTAGCAACGGGACAAAAGGTGAAAGTTGTGGGCAGGAGCGGGACAAAAGGTGAAAGTTGTGGGCAGGAGCGGGACAAAACGTGAAAGTTGTGGCTAGCAACGGGACAAAAGGTGAAAGTTGTGGGCAGGAGCGGGTCAAAAGGTGAAAGTTGTGGCTAGCAACGGGACAAAAGGGGAAAGTTGTGGGCAGGAGCGGGACAAAAGGTGAAAGTTGTGGGCAGGAGCGGGACAAAAGGTGAAAGTTGTGGGCAGGAGCGGGACAAAAGGTGAAAGTTGTGGCTAGCAATGGGACAAAAGGTGAAAGTTGTGGCTAGCAACGGGACAAAACGTGAAAGTTGTGGGCAGGAGCGGGACAAAAGGTGAAAGTTGTGGGCAGGAGCGGGACAAAACGTGAAAGTTGTGGGCAGGAGCGGGTCAAAAGGTGAAAGTTGTGGGCAGGAGCGGGACAAAACGTGAAAGTTGTGGGCAGGAGCGGGACAAAACGTGAAAGTTGTGGGCAGGAGCGGGACAAAAGGTGAAAGTTGTGGGCAGGAGCGGGTCAAAAGGTGAAAGTTGTGGGCAGGAGCGGGTCAAAACGTGAAAGTTGTGGGCAGGAGTGGGTCAAAAGGTGAAAGTTGTGGGCAGGAGCGGGACAAAACGTGAAAGTTGTGGGCAGGAGCGGGACAAAAGGTGAAAGTTGTGGGCAGGAGTGGGTCAAAACGTGAAAGTTGTGGGCAGGAGCGGGACAAAAGGTGAAAGTTGTGGGCAGGAGCGGGACAAAACGTGAAAGTTGTGGGCAGGAGTGGGTCAAAACGTGAAAGTTGTGGGCAGGAGCGAGTCAAAACGTGAAAGTTGTGGGCAGGAGCGGGACAAAACGTGAAAGTTGTGGGCAGGAACGGAACAAAATGTAACATTTTTGAGGGAGTGGGATAGAATCTAATGTGACTAAAGAGATTCATCCCGCAGAGATTTGTACATGAAACGGTTACAGAAAGGGCACCAGTTCATGCACCAGCACTCTTCTGGCCGGGTTGTTTCTTTATATACTATCTTTTTCAAGCAATACCACTTCAGAATACCCCACACTTTGACTTTGGGCATGTCTACAAGGTGCTGAATTCAATGTCCATGACACACACACACACACACAGTTACCGGCAGCTGTGTACTTTGCAGAAGTGCTTGTATACTGATGACAAAAAAAAAACAAGTATATAAGTCTACGTCTCTTTATAGAGGAATGCAAAAAGCCCATTACTGAGCGTCTTAACCCTGCTCTGTCTTTCCCCTCAGGCTCTGTCTGACTTCCTCTTGCTTTTCCGCTCTCCTCATACCTCCATTCAGTTGTCCTTTTGTCTTAAATTCATCAAGTCAACCTTGTCCTGACCTCACTAAGCAAGGGACAAAAGCCTGGTCACACAGCCCAGGTAACTTCCTGCCAAATTAGTGCATCATTTCCTCTCAGAATCAGATAGGCAACCATCCTGAATGAAATTTGGTTGTTGTTTGTTCGTCATTGATTCTTAAATGCCCGAACACAACTTTTGATTGATGGTATATGACTGCAATATCTATGTTTTGCATAACACGTGTTAAATGCAGAAACCATATTAAAATAAAAAATAAAGACAACATGAAATGGAAAAATATACCTTACAAATTTAGTTATCATCTCTGATTAGTTTCAAATGGGACATTTTTTAAAAAGCTAATAGCAGATGAAATGGTATTCTCAGTATTCAGTCTGGTGATTTCAGTACATAAGTCATTAGTATATAAAAACAGGAAGGGGTGGAGGGGATTTCACAGTACTTCCACAGCAGGGATGCTCTCTCTCTCTCTCTCTCTCTCTCTCTCTCACGCTCTCTCAGCTAAACAAACTCATTAAAAGTGTCTTAGTAGGAGTCTGAAGCTGCTGTCTCCCGCTGCCCCTTCCCTCCAATTAAGGCAGTAATCACTGTCAATGCACTGACTTTACCTTCAAATTACACCCTCACCTCTGCCTTGCGCGCTCTATCACGCGTGCATGTGACCGTCACGTGAAAATAAACACACCTCCGCATAATTGAGCTGAAATATTCAACCTGTGCAAAAGGGGACGAATGCTCACGCGTCTCATCTCTCTCTTTGAATTCTGTGAAAAGCTGCGGTTCCCGAGCATCAGTGGAACTCTGAACGGGGGGAAAGACGTGTCGAGGAATACACTGTCAGGCAAATTCACCAAACAGTTCAGCAAAAAATGGTATTTCACCGCAAAAACCTGTTTCTTATTCACTAAGCTTCCACAATCCAGTTTAACCAGTCGCTAAATGCGCTACAATAGCGCTGCGTTGTATTTAAATTAAGTTACTGTCATTCTTTGCTGGGCAAACACGCCTCCATTCTATGTAAATTAGGCTCATTATACATATATACCCTACTCACAAAACTCAGCACTATTTGCCTGCTGCAATTAATGTTGCGCCATTACCGCCCACAGAAAGCAGGCGGCAAACTGAATTTAATTTGAAAGAGATGTTTGCGTACAGCATCTACTGATCATGACAGCAGTTATTCATCAAATGATGGAGATATACGGCATATATCCAGACATATGGTGTAGCCAAGTAGTCTTTCAGTATTTTAAAGAGCCAATTCAGGCGTCTGGATCGCAGTGGTGTAGCAATACAGTCCCAATACACTGCTCAAATACTTCAATTCCAGTTCATTTTTACTACGATTCTGGGTTTGGCGGTTGCCAGGAGAACGGGACTTGCCTGACTGCATTGTGCCAAGTGTAAAATTTGGTGGAGGGGGGATTATGGGGTGGGGTTGTTTTTCAGGGGTTGGGCTTGGCCCCTTAGTTCCAGTGAAAGGAACTCTTAATGCATCACCAAGACATGTTGGACAATTTCATGCTCCCAACTTTGTGGGAACAGTTTTGGGGACGGCCCCTTCCTGTCTCAACACGACTGACCAGTGCTCAAAGCGTTGCTCCATAAAGACATGGATGAGTGAGTTTGGTGTGGAGGAACTGGACTGGCCTGCACAGAGTCCTGACCTCGACCCGATAGAACACCTTTGGGATGAATTAGAGCGGAGACTGAGAGCCAGGCCTTCTCGTTCAACATCACAAATGCGCTTCTAGAAGAATCCCCATAAACACACTCCTAAACCTTGTGGAAAGCCTTCCCAGAAGAGCTGAAGCTGTTAGAGTTGTAAAGGGTGGGCCGACTCCATATTAAAGACTCCCAACCACAGAATAGGATGTCATTAAAGTTAGTGTGCATGTAAAGGCCGGCGTCCCAAAACTTTTGCCAATATAGTGTACATACGGATAGAAAGTATCCTTTGAATGCAGTACAAGTTGGATAAAGCCTCTTCCAAATGAATAAATGTTTGTCAGAGTAGTACATGGTCTCACATACTGCTACTAAAAGTAACAAACTGTAGAAAAATGTATATGTACACACACTCAGATCTTTACATAATCTTCCCATACTGGAAGGAGGTCGACCCAACTGCAGCTGAAAACACCATATATTTTAAAAGTCAAGGTAACGGCGTGGGTCCCGAAGCCCGAGAGAGCCCGCTGTTTACCACGATGTTTAATGGATGACCCGTCTGGAGGAGCAGTGGAGGGAATAGAGACAGAACCCGTGAACACAAATAATGACAGCAGAGCCGCATGAGGGGGACATAAATTACACCCCTATTCTTTTCATTTGTTTACAGTGTCTTGATAGATTAACAGAGATGGTGTTCTGGAAATTACAGGGGTACTTTTTATGGAAGTTAGCCCAACCAAAGAAATCTGCCAACATGGAAAACCCTATCCAATAGTGAAGACAAACGTATCTAAATCACCTTCAGAAGAAGCAATTGTTGGTTAATATCAGGAATGCCTAGAATCTGGATGCACACCCAATTGGCAAGTGTGAATGCGATATAAATATGATTTTCATGCAATTTCATGTGTGATAGCAGGGCCCCATCATGGTCTAAAGAGCATTCACACTTTCACAAAATGTGATCTATTGAATCTGGATTCACACCTAAATATATCTAGTGTGAACACGACATAAATATAAGTTTCATCTAATGTCATGTGTGATAGCATGGCCCCATCATGGTCTCAAGAGCATTCACGCTTTCACCAAATGTGATCTATTGAATCTGGATTCACACCTAAATATCTAGTGTGAATGTGACATAAATATGTGTTTCATGTGATTTCATGTGTGATAGCAGGGCCCCATCATGGTCTCAAGAGCATTCACGCTTTCACCAAATGTGATCTATTGAATCTGAATTCACACCTAAATATATCTAGTGTGAACACGACATAAATATAAGTTTCATCTAATGTCATGTGTGATAGCAGGGCCCCATCATGGTCTCAAGAGCATTCACACTTTCACCAAATGTGATCTATTGAATCTGGATTCACACCTAAATATATCTGGTGTGAACACGACATAAATATAAGTTTAATCTAATGTCATGTGTGATAACAGGGCCCCATCATGGTCTCAAGAGTATTCACGCTTTCACCAAATGTGATCTATTGAATCTGGATTCACACCTAAATATGTAGTGTGAATGTGACATAAATATGTGTTTCATGTGATTTCATGTGTGATAGCAGGGCCCCATCATGGTCTCAACAGCATTCACACTTTCACCAAATGTGATCTATTGAATCTGGACTCACACCTAAAGATCTAGTGTGAATGTGACATAAATATGTGTTTCATGTGTGATAGCAGGGCCCCATCATGGTCTCAAGAGCATTCACACTTTCACCAAATGTGATCTATTGAATCTGGATTCACACCTAAATATCTATTGTGAATGTGACATAAATATGTGTTTCATGTGTGATAGCATGGCCCCATCATGGTCTCAACAGCATTCACATTTTCACCAAATGTGATCTATTGAATCTGGATTCACACCTAAATATCTAGTGTGAATGTGACATAAATATGTGTTTCATGTGTGATAGCAGGGCCCCATCATGGTCTCAACAGCATTCACACTTTCACCAAATGTGATCTATTGAATCTGGATTCACAACTAAATATCTAGTGTGAATGTGACATAAATATGTGTTTCATGTGTGATAGCATGGCCCCATCATGGTCTCAACAGCATTCACACTTTCACCAAATGTGATCTATTGAATCTGGATTCACACCTAAATATCTAGTGTGAATGTGACATAAATATGTGTTTCATGTGTTTCATGTGTGATAGCAGGGCCCCATCATGGTCTCAAGAGCATTCATGCTTTCACCAAATGTGGTCTATTGAATCCAGATTCACACCTAAATATCTAGTGTGAATGCAACATAAATATGTATTTTATGTGGTTTCATGTGCAATAGCATATTCCCATCATGGCCCCCTCTGCCACCTTTTGATAATTTGAATTTGAATAGTATTCAAATATTTATCATCATTTTATCATTTATCATTTCATCATATATCATCATTTTTTCATATTGTCAACCACTCAGCTGTACTGACTGAAGGGGCTTTTACACTGGTGTTCATCTTGCACAGGCCCTTGGTGTAAAACGGCACTCTATACACTAAAGGGCCCAGGTTTTCTGCTTGTGGTGTGTGATCTGAGGAGCCAGGGGGGCTGGTGGTCAGTTTGCACTACATGGAGCAAGGTCCCTGGTGTTTAGCTTGCTTTCATGGTCTCGTGATGGAGGCCCCAGATCACTGGCCCTGTCCATAATACAGCTCACATTTTGTCTCACAGTAGATACACTTTGAGAGTTAGCAATAGTTTGTAAAGGAGTCGTTTTCCCCAAACAGAGTGTGTTCCAGGCATCAGCTAACATGTGTGTTAGTGGGGATAATGAGGTGTGACAGAGCATGCAGAGAGACTAATGGCCTGTGAAGTCGTTAGAGCCCTTTCACACACACAAACACACACCGTTTCAAGTGTTTTTTTGAAGAAGACCTGGGAATTGCGCACTGTGACGTAAGCAGAGAGACGACTGTGAAATCTAAGCAGTGTTCTCACATCACACATCTCACGTTTGAGTGACTCAGCAGTGCACTGTGGGTAATTTTCGGGACATAGACTCCCTCCGCACAATGACACTGACTTTTAGCGATGCAGTAGATCTCTCTCTTTCCCCAACGTCTCAGTCAGTCCATCTGTCTCTGAACTGTGACTGATCTGGTGAAGGGAACAGGGTCAGGCTGAGAAATGACCCAACACCATGCCATCCATCCATCAGGACTGAATCATGGGACGGGGAGAGAAAGACAGGCGGAGATGGAGAGACGGGCTAGGCCTGGACGAACTAGACTAGGCTCAACTCCTCAATCATTACCAAACAGATACTCACATCTTTACAAGAGCTGTCAATCAATTCAAAAGTTCAATGAAATGTAAAATACAGATTCATTGCATATAGAAATATTTGCTTAGAAATAACACCAAATAAAAGACATCAGCCTCAATTATTGAGCATGCATTGTTTGTGCTAACACTTTATTTTACAGTGTCCTTCTTATTTATGTTACATCTACTTACCATAGTATGTTACCATAGTAAGTTATGCATAATTACATGCAACTAACTCGAAACCAAACCCTAACCCTACCATAACCCTATAGTAAGTACATGTTAATTAATATTACTCAGTACTTAAATGTACAGTACATAGACACACTGTAACACAGACACTTTAAAATAAAGTGTAACATATTGTACTACTACTTTTCTAAGCAATTAGACTCGATTGAAATGAGGGACCTGAGCCAAATCTGTGGAGCAGAATATCAAAGATGGTATTTTAGGTTTAAGAGCCACTTAGCAGCCACATAGAGCACCCTAGCAACGACTTGGCAACCGCCCACTTCCACCTTAGCACAGTTAAAGCAACAAGCACTCCTCAACCACTTTATTTATCTTTAACTAACTAATATATTCCTTTTAATTATAATTTTTGTTAAATGTTCAAGCACAGATCCGGGCATTTTTCCCCCCACAAACCCCTTGAACAAACGCAGTCGTGCTAAAAACAGCCGATCAGATAAACGCTTCTTCCAACCCCACAGATCTTTCATGTAAATTCTCATCTAGCGGAGAGCTAAAAGCCAAAGCGCTCTTGATTAGACAGTGGAAGTGTAAGTGAAGGGTTGTGATTCACTGATCAGACGCCGAGTGTGTTATCACGCCAGCCGAGCCTGTAAAACCCGGATAATGAAATGTCAGAGGAACAGGAGATGAGAGGCCAGCCGATGGTTGCCCACCTTCCCCAGATGAATTATGACATATTACACACATTATCCGCAATTAAAAAAGCCTTGGATTGGGCAGGACAGCTTCTATCGCCGCCTCCATCGCTCTCGCTCGCTCTTTCTGCTCGTTTAGTCTTGAGTGTCTGATGGCGGGAGAGTAATTTGATTAACCTTTGTGCTGATGAATCTAACAGTCTGTCTTTTTCTAATAAGGAATTAAACTCGTACCCACTCACACAAAGAGGGCAACAGCAAAGGTTTAAACATAAAAAAAGAATAGCATACCTTTTGTTTTGCAGCGTGTGTACATCAGGTGTATACATATATATATACACACAGATCAGGCATAACATTATGACCACTGACAGGTGAAGTGAATAACACTGATGATCTCTGTTAGGCAGCAAGTGAACATTTAGTCCTCAGAGTTGATGTGTTAGAAGCAGGAAAAATGGGCAAGCGTAAGGATTTGAGCGAGTTTGACAAGGGCCAGATTGTGACGGCTAGACGACTGGGTCAGAGCATCTCCAAAACTGCAGCTCTTGTGGGGTGTTCCCGGTCTGCAGTGGTCAGTCTCTATCAAAAGTGCTCCAAGGAAGGAACAGTGGAGAACCGGCCACAGGGTCATGGGCGGCCGAGGCTCATTGATGCCCGTGGGGAGCGAAGGCTGGCCCGTGTGGATCAAACAGACGAGCTACTGGAGCTCAAACTGCTCAAGAAGTTAATGCTGGTTCTGATAGAAAGCTGTCAGAATACACAGAGCATCTCAGTTTGTTGCGTATGGGGCGGCACAGCCGCTGACCAGTCAGGGTGCCCATGCTGACCCCTGTCCACCGCCCAAAGCACCAACAGTGGCACGTGAGCATCAGAACTGGACCACGGAGCAATGGAAGAATATCAAAATAATATTAATTATTCCAAACTTTTGACAGCCAGTGTATCAATACAGTATATACTGAAAGTGTGTCCTTACATTCTGAACATATCTATCATGTTACACACAAGTACACTGAATTCTGCATGTCATAATTGGCTGTATTTTTACATTGGCTGAAGAAACTCAGTGCTGTTTGCTTTGTTGTGGGAAGTTGCTTACAGATCCAAGTTAAAAGAGTCCTGTCTATGAATTGTGTTTTCCAGTTGTAATGTAAATGACAGAACTAAACGGCAACAGGCAGCTGCGCATTTAGTCTGAAAATGTAAAAGAAAGGCTGTATTTATGAAAGAGGAAGGCGTGTGGAGAACGAGGCGGGGCTGTAGCGAGTCTGAAAGCCCTGCCCAGTGCTTTTAATTATTTTAATTGCCCCGCTCTGAGCTGCTGCCAAGACCGAGCGTCACCTCCGTCCAGCATCAAGATATCAACCCTATACACGACACCATTCATACGCACACGCGCGCGCGTGTGTGTGTGTGTGTGTGTGTGTGTGTTTTACCCAGCAGGCAGAGCTGGTTCTCAGATTAAGCTGTCAACTGGAGATAAAGCAATTGCGCATCTATCAGCCATATTTCACACACAACACTGGGGGCGTCTCTGTGCGTGTGTACACACACACACATGCGTGGATTCACAGTTGGGCACGAAACACATCCTCAACAGTTATCGTCTCTGTTAGCACAGTGTCAGCCTGCGTGTCAACACACAAACACACACAGACCCGCAGCAGAAACTGAAGTAGTGGATAAAGACTCAGGGGCTTCAGCACCCTCCAGCACCGACAGCACATCTGGATCGGTCTCGCTCTGGCCCTCTTCAACATGGCACGTGTGTTTGCTCAGTGAGCGCCACTCCAGAAAAACTCAAATTACTGTAATGAAGAATCCTTTAAGATGTGAAATTACATTCACAATATTAAAGAAACTATTTAGAGTGGAGCTTGATTTTATCCTTCAGGATTTGATTGGATCACAGAAACTATGCTATGATATTATTGGTCAATATATTTTTTATATTATAATATTTTACAGTCACAACATTTTGTCTGTTTGTTTTTTGGAATAACCTGGGACCAGGGGCATCCATTAATAAACTTAACAATTTGGATTTCATGCTGTCCTCAGCATTTCCCCCGTGCTCAGCAGTGTGTTACTGTCTTTCACACACACCTGTGTTGATTTCTAATTATTTGAGCTGGTGTAATGGTGGTATTATCTTAAGAGTCCATAAGTGAGAGTCCTCTGTACTCTGAGAGCTGAGCTTAATGAGATTAACACACACACACGCACGCACACACACACACAGATTAATCTGATTGTGCAGCTCTGTTGATGAACAGGACAGAGGGATTTTGAAGGGTGGAGCACTGATGGAGTTGAGTGTCAAAAGAAGGCCAGAGACGTGTGTGTGTTTGTGTGTGTGTGTGTGTGTGTGTGTGTGTGTGTGTGTGTGTGTGTGTGTGTGTGTGTGTGTGTGTGTGTGTGTGTGTGTGTGTGTGTGTGTGTGTGTGTGTGTTTGGACTTAGCAATACTTCTGAAGTCAAAATTAATTAATTAAATAGATAAAAATAATAAAAATAACGACGCAAATAATAATAACAAATATAGCTGCAAGCAGCAATTCCGGGCTCAAGCACCACAGACACAGAATGAGGAGATAAATATCAAGGTGCGAGCATCAAACCAACTGCAAAAAAGAGTAAAGATACTTGGAGACGGTTTTAAGCGAAATTGTTTAAAGCCCATAAATACAAACCTTTGACCAAAAGGTGGCACTGACCTCAAATTGATCTGGTGTGGTCAGTGTTGGGTGATAATTTGTTTTGTCAAACTGTTTAGAAGTTAATTATTATTTTGTGACCACTAGGTGGCACTGTGCCGAATCTGTACAGGCAGCCTCAGGTCATGGTGGTCATAACACACACAAAGTTTGGTCCTAATATGCTAAAGTGTTGGGGGAATATAGCATCGCGTCCATTTTGGCGAATTTACTTGAATTCCACGTTTTTCCATCAGCTCTGAGGATGATCTGATTCAACGGTCTTGGAGGAGTTCAAAGAAAATGGCGGACAGGAAGTTCAGAAGACTATGACAAAATCAGTATCCATGTTCTCTGCATGAGAGATTACACTTTATTTTAAGGTGACGTAGTTACATTGTACTTACTCAAATATGTACTGAGTAATATTAATGAACTACATTACTATAAAGTTACGGCTAGGGTTAGGTTTAGGGTTAGTTGTAATTATATATATTTTACTGTTATTACAATAGTAAGTACATGTAGTAATGTATAACTACGTCGGTTTACCATTAAAGGTCCCGTTCTTCATGATCCCATTGTTCAAACTTTAGTTAGTGTGTAATGTTGCTGTTAGAGCATAAATAATACCTGTAAAATTATAAAGCTCAAAGTTCAATGCCAAGCGAGATATTTTATTTAACAGAAGTTCCCTTTCAAAGCCTACAGCGAACGGCCGGCTTGGACTACATCCTGGTACTTCCTTCATAAATGACGTCAGTAGAACAGACTAACCTCCGCCCACAAGAATACGCGAAAAAAGGGGGCGTGGTCTTGTTGCTGTCCCACGTGGAGAAGAGGACGTGTCGCATGGAGAAAAGGAAGTGTTGCGTTTGAGTGTGTTTGTCGCCATGTCGTCGAGACGCTGTTATTTTCATCCCGGAGTCAAATCACCTTTGTTTGGCTTTCCCAGGGACGCTGTAGAGATCATTGAGCGCATACATCTCCCGTTAAGAGGCGTGACCTTTCCATGTGCGCTAAGCTGCTGTCCAATCACAACACAGGAACCGCTGGCACAATCAGAACTCGTGACGTATTTCTGAAGGAGGGACTTCATAGAATAAAGGAAGTCATCAGCCGTTTTTAGGACAGTGAGAACAGCGGTGTACAGATCAGTACATTGTGTTAAAAATACTGTGTTTTTACACGTGAAACATGAACACATGTTATATTGCACACTGTAAACACAATCAAAGCTTCAAAAACACACGAAGAACGGGATCTTTAAGACTAGTTTCATTACAGTAGGCAAAATTAATCAAAACCTAGTATTTTCTTCAAATTAGTACATTAAGGCCATGTTGCCAATTACACTTTCTGATGCATTTGCATTATATAGTATTTTACAACTAAATTCAAAATGGCCGATATCGTTCAACTCGGCATGCTATTCCGAATCTAAATATTTCTTTGCCAAACCAAGTTATAAGCAAAAATGTAGTTTTTGTCATATCTCCTGACCGCAAGGTGGCACTGTGCCAAAACTGTGCAGGTAACATCAGGTCATGGTTGTCATAACACACACCAAGTTTGGTCTAAATAAGCTAAAGCGTTGTGAAGATATAGCCTCATGCTCTTCTGCGAATTCGTTCGGACATTATTTGACTAATCAACTTGAAATGTAAAATTTTTTGTCAGCATGATCTCAAGATGATCTGGTTCATCTGGGACGCGTACCCACCAGATTTCGTCCTGAGTCCTTTTGTACCCACCACTTTTTATTTTTTTAAACCTCGAGTTCAATTTTACGGTGAAGCATTGCTGCCACACGCATTATTTTTTCCACTCAGTTGTGTCGTAATAGCGATATCTTATGTCGTTTTAACGACATCTTTTGTCTTAAAAATGTTTGAAAAGCAGAAGCCGGGCTTCGGGCCAATTTTCCAGTCATAGCCTACCTCAGACGCGGGCCGGGCTTCGGGCCTTTTTAGGCTGTTTAGAGGACGGTGCTATGCAACACGCATCGCCGCAAATGAGTAAAGCAAGCCAACACGCAAACTGCCACAAGTGAAACTGAAAATAAGCTAAGTCTTAGATGCTCAAAAGCACAATCATCTTCATTAAAACGAATGAGACTAAAGGCTCTTACCAGTGTTTAGGTCGCTCGTTCTCATACTGGGGTCTTTGATGTTGAAATGAGCTGATGAATAAAATGCTCATATCTGTTGCTTTCGTTGACATGAACTCCGTTAAATGTGCATATAGCACGGGAATCGAAGATCGGATTTATATTCATTTCACGGAGAGGTGTAAGGTAAGACAACCAGCATGTTTATTTTTAATTATTTGTTTAGATTGTGTAGCCCGTTTCGTTTGCGCGCGCCGTTGCGATCTGCCTGCCTCATCTTGTCAAAAATGCCTTTTTACTGTGATGGTGGTGATAGAGGATAAACGTTTAAACGATGCTTTAAGTGTTTTATATGGATTTTATAAGCAAGACAAGTCAAGTGTTGATTTCAGAGGCTAATGTGTTGGGTTAACATCGGCCGCTGGCCGCTTGGTCGTCACTTTAAAAAGCAAAAACTTTAGTTTAACAAACAAAAAAATGCTTACATATTTTTTCTAAATTAACTTAATAAAGAAACGAAACGAAATATAGCCTAACTACTCTGACGTGTTGATTTGAGAGGCTAAAGTGTTGGGTTAACTCACTGTCGGCCGCTGGCCGCTTGGTCGTCACTTTAAAAAGTAAAAACTTTACTTTTAGTTTAACAAACAAAAAAATGCATCAAACATTTTTCTAAATTAATTTAATAAAGAAACAAAACGAAATGTAACTATTTTGACATTAAAAACAAAACTTAACTATTTTAATGGCTGCAACTAATGTGTAATAGGGAGGATTAAAAAAAACACGGGCTCCAGTGGGACTCTGATAACGAAGCGGTTAAAAAAAATTGCAGAAATGAAAAATATTAAAAGAATTCACGGGGCGCTTTTGTCGGCATGAGTAAAGATAGGCTATAAGACCCGCAATATGTCTCTCAGCTGACATTTTTATTTATTTACATTAGTAAGCTACAGGACATAGTCTTTCAAAACATGACCTGCGCGAAAGAGAGAAAAATAATGCATCATGTACCCAGCACTTCTGAAAATGCACTTCTGAATGCGTCTCTGTCCCCAGCACATCTCAAACCAAACTGACGCCCATGTACATAACCAAACTCAACTTTCTGCGGAGCTGCAGAAAACAAACCCTGAAATCTCAACGGTTGATGTTTTGCGGGTCCATTGGTGTGATTACCTGTTGTGTAGCGCGCTAGACTGGCAGCTATAAACCTTATTAGCGCACAGGCTCTTCTACACTGGAAACACACATGCAGGATGAGTGATTGGGGCCGTTTTAACAAGTCAAGTTTAACAAATGAGCTAATATCAGTTTTCAAAGCACGGCACACATCCAATCAGTCAAATGGCCGCGGCCGATCACGCAGGGTTTTAAGTGTGTACCTGTTTAAAACAATCTTCCATTCCTGCGTGCCATCGCGTAAACATTCATCACGGTGACAGAGGCGCATTCGCGACCCCCCCAATATCACTCTGCTGGGGCCTCGGCGCTGTCAGAGGAACAGTTGTCTTTAATTATGCCTGCAGATAAAGCCCGACGTGGACAGAGGCCGGAAGATTAACTGGGGTGCTATTTGATCACATTTGACTAATTTCAGACATAAATCTTCAGCGGTGCGGACACACGGCGAGACTATTAACCTGAAATTGACAAGTTTGTTTTCCCCTTTAAGTCCTTGCAATTTGTATAAGGAAAAAAACAAAACAAGTGCGACGGCAAATACGAGACTGTGGCATGATGGAATATCCTTTTAATGCGCACCGTTTCTGCAATATACAAGAGCTCGAGTGAATCTGCACATTCTGTTTTCATTTAGCCTTTTGAAATAAACCAAAAGATTAAATGTTCATCGCAGAGAATTAGGTGGATATGCAAATAATGCCAAAGTGTTGCTTGCATCCATGAAATGAAATGAAAAACTAATTAGCTGGAATTTGCATTTGAACTAATTGGATCTCTGTTTAACGCAGCAGAGGCGCGGCAGAGTTCAACAGTTTAGAATTCAATCTGATTTGCTCTCTGTCTTAATTCTCGGTGTGAGAAGATAATATCATTTGCATAATTTGGATCTTATTTGCGACTGTAAGAGTCGGAGGGGGACAGTCGACTGCAGACGCTGGGAGAGAATTAATCGTTGAGCTGCACTGTAAGTGAGCATGACTGCGGTGTCCTCGCTCTGAGCGGCTGAACCTGCAGGACTCAGACGACAAACACGAGATACTTCACATGTCCGGAACGGTTATAAACAGATAACTCTTGCTTTTAATAATCATAAATCAAGTCAAGTCCCCTTTATTTCTCTAGCTCTTTCTCACACACACACGCTTCACAGCAGGGTTACAGTGATGAGTTTTAGATCAAAAGCTAAAGTAAGTTTTTGATTGATTTATTTCTGTTGTAAAAACTGATTTCAAAATGTAAAAACGCAGGTGAAAAAATATATCGCACAAAATGAAAACAATGTAAATATTATTATTATTATAATTTTGACTTTGAATCCAAATTTTTATCTCAGAATCTTTTTAAGTCCTAATTTGAACTGTTCATCTCACAATGACTTTATGATTTTTTACTTTTTATCTAATAATGAGGACTTTTAAAATCATATTTTCAAAATGTTATCTTATAATTATGACTTGAGCTGATCAGTAATATAGTTGAATATTTAGTTATAAATAAATGGAATATAAATAAATAATAATGATTTAACACTAACTATAGTCCCACAGTTGTGTATGGAATCAGATTTGCGCCTAAAATACTGAGCGTAACTTTTCAACAAACTTGCCCAATCACACACCCGGCTCAATGTGACACCAGACGCGACCGCAAGTGTGTTCTGCTAGTTTCAGCCGGACGCAGTTCTCATGTTCACGTCCAGCTCCTCGTTGTTTAAATATCAAATTCACTGCTCATCTGTTCACCCATGGGCGTCTGGTCTGAACACCAGGTGTGATCAGGAGCATTGCTGGAGCGTTGCTATTGTGAGGAACTGAAAACCACTGACCACTGACCAACACACACCTGCTCTAAAGTCAATAGTGCAGTATTTGTGTGTTATTTAAAGGGTGTGTTAGTAATATGAGCCTATAGGTGGAGCACAACACACGTACACTGATTATTACACACACAGGGACGCACAGCAGCACACACTCATTTATAAATATGAAAAATAAAAAGATTCCTCTCTGGTTCAGTCTTTCCTCATGTAAATAGGGAATCCTTTATGGTTAGATTAGATTAGATTCAACTTTATTGTAATTACACAAGTACAAGTACAAGGCAACGAAATGCAGTTTAGGTCTAACCAGAAGTGCAATAGCAGCAAGTGCAGGATATACACAGTGGTTGCGTAAGTGCAGGACATGGAAATGTACTGAATATATATAAATATGTATAAATAGAGAGATGGTTATTACTATAAACAGAACTGAATTTACAGGTGAATATGTACAGTGAATAAATATACAGATGGCGTTTATGGTGCATTTCCATTTATGGTGCAGCACAACTGGCTTTTAAAGGGAAAGGGAGATGAGACTCTGATTGGTTTATTGCACGTTACGCCCAAAACACACCCATGACTCATTAAGAGACGAGGGACTGAGCTTTTGGCGCGCTGGCCGTTTTTCCATCATTAAACTAGCAAAAGTGGATTCGGACACGGCCTGAGTGCACCTGCGCCATGAGCTCAGATCGGTAAAATAGGGCCCATAGACTCTCACATCCACACAACACTGTCACAACACAAGATGTTGTCAATCAAAAACCTCAGTAGCCAATGAGAACACACCGCTTCTAGCCACGCCCCCACAAGCGATTTGTGCCAGAATGGTAAACGAAAACTTCAGAAGTGTTCATGAAAACTCTGGAAGTCCAGATCAGCGAAAGAAAGAGGAGAAAGAAAGAACAGTTGGCAAAGTATAGCTAGTATTAAAACAAAGTCAAAAATGTTGTGATTTATTTTATATTGATATTTTCATAAAGTTATGTTCAATATTTTAGGCCTAAATATGATTCCATAAGTCGTGGTGTAATTTCCATCACATCCTGCAAAAAAATGTGCACTTAAGATAACAAGTACAAATAATGTTTTGTAAAAACGTGTGTTTGCTATACAACAGTGATGTGTCAAAATCAAAGAAAAAATATTTTATAACAAAACAACAAAAAGGTTTCAAAGATCTTGGTTTCACCATTCCTTCATCATTTAACAAACACACACGCACACACACACTAAAAGGTGTTTAGTTATATTTCCCAACCTTAGTTCTTCCCACTAGATATATTTCCATCCTCATAAAACATAAAAATGTAACGCCAATATGCGCATAAATTCTAAAAAGACGCATTAAAAACGTATGCGCTCAATTGAGGCGTATGATTATTTTTTTTATCCGATAAGACATGCACATAAACTACGATGGAAACATATTTACCAAATATATCACTCACAAACAAAACTCAAAAACTCATCAGAGGCTGTGATTGGATAACTGGATTAACCAGTGGACCAATGGCGTCGCAGCATCTCAAATGTTGGTTTGTTGTTCTGAGACGCAACTCATTCATGATGGAGGGAAAAGAGCCAGATTGCAGAAACTTCCATTTTTAGTGCTGATATTTTGCGGCAATTTCCCAGGAAGTGATGATTTTGTTCTCTTGAACACATGGGATGGAAACGCTGCTTTATTCGCAAGTGTTTTATGCGATATTCCAATTTTGTGCACAAGTTAAATCCATAACTTTGAATGGAAACATAACTATTGACCTCTCAGAAAGCCTGAATCTCACATGGATCTCAAACACCATCTCTTCTTTTCCATTTCCTGTGTCAAGTCTCTCTCTCTCTCTCTCTCCTTCGGCAGACCCAGCACCACCGTCTCCATATTTCACCGCCACCCTTTCTGTCATGACTGAAGCGCTGAAAAGCCTCTCAACATTGTGCCTGTTAGTTTAGCAGCCGTGCATGTGGGCCGGCGCACTGTGAAGCGTTAAAGCAAGGTGTCACGCTCAGGAGATATATATGACAGGCCGAGTGCAATAGCATTGATGCTGTAAATGGCCTCTGTGTACACGTGTGTGTGTGTGTGTGTGTGTGTGTGTGTGTGTGTGTGTGTGTGTGTGTATGAGGCAGCCCGACTACTGCGTTTACTGTCTTTACTATAAAGACAAACACTGGTCTGGGGCTTATCTACACAGAATTAAACGCAGTGTGTGGGATCGTAAAACAAATGCTCAGAAATGCACATGGACACTCACTTACATTCACAATGTTCGCTCTGCCCAAACCTTGTGCACTGCGGAGGCAGAATTTGAAGAAATATGCTGTGAAATTAATTAAAAATCCCTTATGAATTCAGTTAAAACATTTGAGTAGTACTACACATGACAAATATAACTGAGAAGACACAAGACGTTACAGTAACTCACATATCTGAGTGTGCCAATTTATAAAACAATATTCAAGAGTAATATGACATTATTCCTGAATCCACTAATAATAGCAATAACAATAGTGCATAGACGTGTGCTCACATAACTAAGAGACTGTCTGCTACAGAATATACAGTGTGCTAGAATTATTTTGTGCAAAAACTTTCTGGAAAAATCAGATTTCCCTTTTTATGCGGGATTGTTAAATGTGTCTGACTCAAAGCTGCTGTTAAAGATGAATTATATTGATATGAAGTAAGTAATAATTGTAGTTCTTGAAACTGATAAGCATTTCTCCATTCTTAAATATTTTGATTGAATTTTAACACAAATCAAACAAAAAAAAGTCTATTTTAAAAATGTCAAATTTAAAATAATTTGTTAGTTTCCTTTCATGGAAAATGTAAATTTGAGACAAAATTAACTTGGATTTTTAGACAAATAACTCGAATATCACTTAAGTGATCGATTAAGAGATTTTATTAAAGGGATAGTTCACCCAAAAATGAAAATGTGATGTTTATCTGCTAATCTGGTGACTTTGTTTCTTCAGTAGAACACAAATGAAGATGTTTAACTCCAACCGATGGCTTCTGTCAGTCGTATAATGCATGTCAATGGTAGCAAAAGAGTAAAAAAAACATGCACAGACAAATCCACATTAAACCCTGCGGCTCGTGACCACACATTGATGTCTTAAGACACGGAACGATTGGTTTGTGCGAGAAACCCAACAGTATTTATATAATTTTTTACCTCTAATGCGATCGATGACCAACAGCCCTCAGCGCGCGATCACTTCCGGTGCGTGAGGTCAATGAACACGATATGCCGTAGCAGAGCCCGTCTACGGAGAGCCTGCCCACTCCCTATTAAGCCCTGTTGTACAGAATTTTGGTTGTAGTACCACCAGAGTTCCACTGGGGGCGATCGCCATGAGTGCAAAATGAATGGAAGTCAATGGGGCTTGACGGCTAAATTTGTCTCTTTCACCCGATTGCCGTTGAGAAATCTCAGAAATGATTGTAGATTTTGCAAGTTCAACATGGGTTTTAGGTCGAAAGTTGAATGAACGAGTACTTATGTCCTTTTGATTTCTTACAGGTTGAGTTGTTGTTGTCCATAACACGCTAGCATTCTGCTAATGAACGCTGATTGGTCAGTGAAGGACTGATTACGACCAGAGATCCCGCTTGATGGCATCGTGTCATCTGAAGCGGGACCAGAAACAAACAAAACAAAAACTCTTCTAGCGCGTGTATTTACCTGTGTCAGCTGTGTTGTCGATGCCTCGAGAGAAAAGAAAGTGCAGAGCGCGAAAGCACCAGAGCGACTGAAGGATTGCCGTTAAGCAGTATCTCTGGTCGTACATGTGTATGACGTCATTGACACTTTAAAAGACTTTTTAAAGCAAATAAGTGACTCTAAAAAAATCTAACACCCAGCAATGTGTAATTTATTTGCATTTCCTTTCGAATACAACATTCAAATTACTAGATAAAAAATGATATCCTGAGAAAAGTGGATTTTTATTGGTATAGCGCCATAGACCTCCATTCATTCTGCACTCGTCCTGTGAGCGCCCTCATATGGAATCAGAGAGGAACTGCAACCAGTTCAGAAGCCGGAAGTTCAGTGAGAGTGAAACTTCTCGCCATATTAGACATTAGGTGTTTCTCAATGTCAAGGATCCTTCCTCTGCAGGACTGATCCTTCCAAGTCACTTCCTTCAGAGGCTAGGCGAGGCTCCTCTTAAGCATTCGGAGAACAGGCAAATGGAACAGGTTAGCAAGTGCACGTCAGCCTCATTACGTCAGTGAAAAGGTCCGTTAGCGTCCGTTATCAATAACGTCATTTGTATACGGTTGTAATTTGTACTGGCATTTACAAGTTAAACTTTACTTATATTTACTACGGTTATAACAAATGTTTGGTAACGTAAATACTTACACTTGAAAGCATATTGCCCCGTTAACGCTCCGACTCTGCCAACGTCCGATAATTTATATTTTTTGAACAAGATAGCAAAGCTGCGCGCATAGGATTGTGGGTGATTTGAGAACGCTAAGTGCGCGAAGTCTACTCGTATGCATCCTTTCCTGTATATGGCATATTTTTCGAACGAAGGACTCAGACCTTGGTTGAAATTCCGAGGATCCTCGACATTGGAACAGTCCTTCGACGGACGTCGATGACGTAGCATCCTCGGAATTCTGGCTTCCGAGGATCCTTCCTTGACATTGAGAAACGCCTATTCTCTGCCGTAGTTTATGCAAGCACCGGAAGTGATCTCTCACACGTATCTCTACGGCATATCGTCTACATTGACCTTACGCACCGGAAGTGATCCAAGGCTGAAGGCTGTTGGACACAGTGCAGGGCTCCAGACTGCGCCTAAAACGGTCGCATTTGCGACTAAAAATATTAATTTGCGAGTGATATTTTTGCAGAGATCGCCACTGGCGACCATACAAATTTACATATCATGATTATAAAATGTGCGTGTTCTGTGAAGAGTAGCCTATCACATCAATTGTTGTGTTGACGTAGTAAAATGAGATGCTGCACGTGAAAGTTTCACTGTGATAGAGCGCCAAATGTGATTGGGAACGGGTAAATCGAGCCTCATCTTTCCGCGCTATAAACACCATGTCAAAACGAAAAATATCGGACTTTTTCAAACAATCCTCATCAAGCACCAACGGTGATGACACACCTGCTTCTAAAAAAGCAGGCTCCAGCAGCTGTGCCAGCACACCCGCGAGTGAGGACAGAGACACAGAGGATCTTTCCATGTCAGTCAATGCGCACCGTGTTGCAGTGTTAATTTCGTTGACGAATAATTTTCGTCAACGACCTTTTTTCACTGACGAAAACGAGACGATAACTAAATAAAAACTAGTGTTAGATGACAAAAACTATAACGAAAATCAACTGTCATTTTCGTCAACAAATAAAAACGTGACGAAAATGTTAGGGAGGGACGATTAGGGAAGAGATCCAGTCAGAACTGATGTCCGCGCACATTTGATTTGGACGTGCTGATCTAACCGCTGGAGAACACGGCTCACGCATCCCCAATCCAGCGCTCCAGAGCGGCTCACAATCAATGAATAACACACATTTATGCCAGGATATTGTTTATGAACTAATGCTGATGAATAATGACAATGTTTACTTTACGATGTTTATATAGTAATACGTTTTAGACGATTGTAGCATATTTTATCTCCTCATTTGAACTTGAATGAGCTCCAACAACTACAATAGAGGCTCAGACATTTCAAAATAAGAGTCCTGGTGTATTTCCAGCTGGTTTATAACTAAAAGTCACGCATTATATATTCGTTTTTGCTTACACAATAAACTGTATTTAGTTTCATTCCCATTTAATTCATAGTCAGGAGGAAAGACCAGTATTTAACTCATATTAAATAAAGTATCAGGGTTATAATAGTTAACTAAAACCATTTAAAAAAATCTTTGTTACTTAAAATTAAATAAATGTTAACTGAAATAAAAAATAAAAATAAAAAAAGTTATTTGAATCTTTAGCTTAACATGATATAGGCTACTAACTAAAACAGAAATACAACATTTTTCTGTTTTAGATACAAACTATATAGATGTTTTTAAAAACAAACAAAAAAGTGAATTGAGCTCTTTTGTGAATTTTTTATGTTAAAAACAAAATGATGTCAAAATGTCAGTTCAAGTGACAGTCGGTTATGTAATACTTAAATGCTTAATGTATTACAATTTAACTAAACTCGTTATATTTTAGTAGACTAAATCTACTGTAGATTTAGTCGACTAAAATCTTATGATATTTAGTCGACTAAAATCTTATGATATTTAGTCGACTAAAACTAGACTAAAACTAAAAAAAATTCAGGTGACCAAAATATGACTAAAACTAAATGGCATATTTTAGTCAAAAGACTATGACTAAAACTAAATCAAAATATGCTGTCAAAATTAACACTGCCGTGTTGTTGTCGAAAGACATTTCAAAACGTCTTGGATTCAAGAATTTTCATGGCTAAGGTATGATCGCGAGTCACAGAAAATGTTTTGTGACTTTTGTTCAAGAGCGGGTAAAGAAATAGCGGGGAAAACGGACTTCATTACAGGAACCAACCATTTCAAAAAAGAGACTGTGAGAAAACACGCCGATAGTAACAAGCATAAAAATGCTCGTGATCACGTTATCGCAAAGAGTGCTCCACAGACTACACCATTAGCACGTGCAGTTTCTCGTGCATGCGAACTGCGTGACGAAAAAGAATGGACGGAGCTAAAAATGAAGTTTAACGCAGCCTATATGATAGCATGTGAAGAGCTGCCGTTCACTAAATTCACCTCTCAGATTTTGCTTATGAAGAAAAACGGACTCGATGTGAGCAAAACGTATGACAGCGACACAGCATGTGCTGAGTTTGTAGGATGCATTGCAGATGAAATCAAAGAACAAGCACTGACAGTTGCCCATACAGCTAATTACGTCTCCATTAGTAAGTGATTAAAAAAATTTATGTTCATTGTAAAGTGGCTCTTTAAAAAATTATTTGGCGCCTGGTTTTTTACCCTATAGGAGCCAATGGCTCCTTAATTATTTTTTTTGTCTGGAGCCCTGACACAGTGGTGTATTGGAGGTAAAAAATGATATAAATATTGCGCACAAACCGATCGTTTCGTGTCTTAGGATATCAATTTGAAG
Source organism: Romanogobio albipinnatus (assembly GCA_023566225.1). Lineage (NCBI taxonomy): Eukaryota > Metazoa > Chordata > Actinopteri > Cypriniformes > Gobionidae > Romanogobio > Romanogobio albipinnatus. The sequence goes on along the minus strand of CM042262.1, from coordinate 3,574,758 downwards.
TCACGAGCCGCAGGGGTTAATATGGATTTGTCTGTGCATGTTATTTTACTCTCATACACTCACCTAAAGGATTATTAGGAACACCTGTTCAATTTCTCATTAATGCAATTATCTAATCAACCAATCACATGGCAGTTGCTTCAATGCATTTAGGGGTGTGGTCCTGGTCAAGACAATCGCCTGAACTCCAAACTGAATGTCAGAATGGGAAAGAATGGTGATTTAAGCAATTTTGAGCGTGGCATGGTTGTTGGTGCCAGACGGGCCGGACTGAGTATTTCACAATCTGCTCAGTTACTGGGATTTTCACGCACAACCATTTCTAGGGTTTACAAAGAATGGTGTGAAAAGGGAAACACATCCAGTATGCGGCAGTCCTGTGGGCCAAAATGCCTTGTTGATGCTAGAGGTCAGAGGAGAATGGGCCGACTGATTCAAGCTGATAGAAGAGCGACTTTGACTGAAATAACCACTCGTTACAACCGAGGTATGCAGCAAAGCATTTGTGAAGCCACAACACACACAACCTTGAGGCGGATGGGCTACAACAGCAGAAGACCCCACCGGGTACCACTCATCTCCACTACAAATAGGAAAAAGAGGCTACAATTTGCACGAGCTCACCAAAATTGGACAGTTGAAGACTGGAAAAATGTTGCCTGGTCTGATGAGTCTGGATTTCTGTTGAGACATTCAGATGGTAGAGTCAGAATTTGGCGTAAACAGAATGAGAACATGGATCCATCATGCCTTGTTACCACTGTGCAGTGGTGGTGGTGTAATGGTGTGGGGGATGTTTTCTTGGCACACTTTAGGCCCCTTAGTGCCAATTGGGCATGGTTTAAATGCCACGGCCTACCTGAGCATTGTTTCTGACCATGTCTATCCCTTTATGACCACCATGTGCCCATCCTCTGATGGCTACTTCCAGCAGGATAATGCCCCATGTCACAAAGCTCCAATCATTTCAAATTGGTTTCTTGAACATGACAATGAGTTCACTGGACTAAAATGGCCCCCACAGTCACCAGATCTCAACCCAATAGAGCATCTTTGGGATGTGGTGGAACGGGAGCTTCGTGCCCTGGATGTGCATCCCACAAATCTCCATCAACTGCAGGATGCTATCCTATCAATATGGGCCAACATTTCTAAAGAATGCTTTCAGCACCTTGTTGAATCAATGCCACGTAGAATTAAGGCAGTTCTGAGGCGAAAGGGGGTCAAACACAGTATTAGCATGGTGTTCCTAATAATCCTTTAGGTGAGTGTACATGCATGCAGGGGCGCCACTGGCAATTTTGGGCCCTATGAAAGAATATGATGTTGGGCCCTCTACCGCACCAACCCAGCTATCCAAAATCTTTGTCTGCAATTTAATAATACTGACCAATTAAGCTCTGATCGCTCAACCCAGAATGCCCCAATTGGCTGATGAAACATTGATTAAAATTAAGATACAATTTATACAATGTACTTTAAAGCAGGGGTGTCCAAACTTTCTTAAAAGGGGGCCAGATTCGATGTTGTGGACATACCCGGGGGCCGGTCCCTTTTCTATTTTATATATATATGACATGTTTTGTTTCTTGGAAACATGACAGATTTGACAAAAGCTTGAGCTGACAGTAGAGTACACTCTAAAAAAAAAAAGGTTCTATATGGCACCAAAAATGGTTCTTGGCTCGTAATCATAGGGGAACCTTTTTAAGTGCTATATAGCACCAATTTTGGTGCTTCAGAGGTTCTTCACCGGTTCTTTGACTAAGGTGCTATATAGCACCGCTACCATATACAGAACATGTTAAGATATGGTGCTATATAGCACCAAAACGGGTTCCTCTATGATTACAACGAAGAACCATTTTTGGTGCCATATAGCACCTTTTTATTTTTGAGTGTAGCTTGAGATAGGACACAGGACATTTATAGATATTTAACAATATCTGTAAAACTTTCATCAACCAAAAAGTTTTAATGGGTGAAATGTAAATATTATTTCTGAGTTGAACTCTATTCTTATTTATATGTAATAAGTGCTCTATTTAGATTAGCTATTTACAAAACATGCTTTTCTTACTTGGTCCTTCTGTCTTTTTTCCAGTCCAAATATCTAAAAATTCTTAAATCAAGATGCTTTTACTAAAGAAAATTACATATTTTTTCTTGATTCCTGGGGGAAAAAATCTAAATTAACTGAGTTTTTGCCTGATTATTTGTAAATGGATTAGAAAAACAATCTTGTGTCTGAAAAACAGTCCTGTTTGGGACTGAAACAAGATTCCAAACAGAAACATTATTTTTCTTACCCCATTGGCAGATATATTTACTTGTTTTAACCAAAAACTCACTTCAATTTCATTTTATTTTCCAGAAAATAAGAAAAATATCTAATGTCATTTAACTTATCTAGTAAATGCATTTTGATTTAAGAATCTTTATGTATATTTATACTACAAACAAGACAAAAATACTAAATGACGGCATTTTTTGCAGAGCAAACATAATTCTATATCTAGAACGGCTTTAAGGTATTTAGTCTATAAACATATAAATACAAATGCACAAAACTGCAAGTTTATGACAAAAATAGTCTTCAATTTGGCCTTTATTACTCATTTAATACATATCTACATTACAAATGAAATAAAATTAGATATTAACCTACATTTCTGACAAATGACCCCGGTTACAGGTGTTACCACAGTAAATCATGATCAATGCTGGTGAATTGTTGTTTGAAAAGTATTTGAACTGAATGGGCTGATTTGCACGTTAGTGTTGTTGATTAAGTCAGCGCTGTTTAACTGGATTTAAAATAAATCAAATCACAGAGAGATTCGCAGCTCGTACCGGAGACCTCTGCGCCGAACTCGAACACTTCTCACGGGCTGTTTAGTGGTCATGTGATCGAGACACTCAGCAGGTAAACACATTTGTTCAGAGTCAGAGCTAACGAGTTGCGCAGAGCACAAGTAGCGCTGTTTCGTTCCGCTTTGGGCGTTGTTTCCCTGGCCTAAAATCTAGCCACCTTGTGTTGACATCGTGAAACTGCACGATTTGTAAATTATCCGTGGCGGGCCACATGTAATATATTTTAATAGACACGCTCCGGGCCGTTTTAAATTCATCCCCGGGCCGCATTTGGCCCGCGGGCCGTACTTTGGACACACGTGCTTTAAAGAAAGGCTTTCTACAAAACAAAACTTAATGAAGTGCTCAAAAGTGGTCTGACCCACTCCATGTCTCCTGGCATTGCACATCGTATGATGTGTCCTTTCTCACTCATGCTGTTCACTTTCATAATCAACATATATTGACAGACTGACATAAAAATATAGATACACATAAAAAAACATAATATTTAAACATAAATATAAAACTAAATACCTTTTCTTAATGGCTAAAAGAAGTATAGCAGCCTACAGTACAGAGAAATGTCATGTCGGAGTGGGATTTGAGCAAATGTCGTTTTACCCGTGAGCGGTTCATGAGTGGAGCGTTTTGCTGGATTTTGCCAGGAATGCAGAAATAAGCCATAATTTTGTTATATTTGTAACTCTTTGGTAGATTTTATATAGATTATATTATGAAAAAGCAACTTTGAACTGTCATTGACTTGGGTTTGCTTTCACTGGCATGGAAATATTTTCACGTTCATGTCTTTAAGACATGTTTTAATCCAATTCATTGTGATATCTGGACAGTTCAAAAATAAAAGGAATTTTAATTCAGGATATTTTCATAGAAGAGGTCACTATATATTAATTGCATTACTGAATACATTCAAAACACAGTCATCGTTCAGTCAAGACTCCAAAAAGTTCAGTGAAATAAAAAATGATATAGAATATGTTTGCGCGCTCTGTATTAGTTTATCATGTTGTTATCTAGATGCCAGCGCTGCGAGTGCGGCACAGAGTTGCTGCCTACGTAGAGCACTCCAAATCAGTCCCTCATGAGGCTCTGTGATGCTGCGCTGCTGTCTACAAAGGCAACTCGCTATGTTTCAGGACAAAGCTATTGTTTCCGTGTCTCGTAATTACAAACACACACCCACGCGTCCACGAACACACGCTTGCACATGTACACACGTGGCATTCCTCCAAATAAAGCATGCAAATGCCGTGTTGGAGAAATGTGGCCCAGAGTGCATAATTTAGCAGAAAAGGTGGCGGAGAGAGGGAGAAAGGCCGTGATTATGTGTACAAAACAAGAGGGACAAAACACTAGAGACAGGCATAATAACCAAACATGAACTCTCAAACCCTAATGATGACACCAGGGACGAGAACAGTTGCTGCTGAACCAAGCAGAAAATTGCTGGTCATTTGTAAACAGGTAACGATGCGGGCCAGGTGTGTGAGCATATGTATCCGAGCGGGGAGGAGTGTGTGTGTGTGTGGTGTCCAGCGCGGTCAGCTGTCAGGCTCATTAGCGTGGACGCTGCCCACTTGGATGACTTCATCTGCTGCGCCGCCGCTGTAGTGGACACTCGCGCTGGCATTTTGTCTCTTTCTTAGTGTTCATTTTGTCAGCTATTATTTTTTTTTGTTTTGTCTTACCCCTGTGTCAAATGTACACTTTAGTTTTCAGCATATTTAGTCAACCGTGTCCTGCTTTGGTTTAGTCTAGTTTTAGTCATGCTAAACGCTGGTTAAACTGATGTTCAAAATTATAATCGCAACATTTATTGTCATTTGAGAAATGTATTTGTTGGCAAAATAGCACAAATCGAGAGAATGTCAACCCATACGCATGGTTTATTTGACCTCATCTAGAGTTTCCTGATTTATTAAATGCTACACTATGAAAACGGGTAAAACTTCTCTGAAAAATTCAAACACAGAAATTCATAATTGTAATTTCAATAATTCCAAATTACATTTAAGTTTTTCTATTAAACAACAGAAAAAAAGACTTTATATTGTCACACAGAAGCGTAAGTGTCTTTATTCAGCAACCATAATCGCAAATAATATACACTGAATCAGTGTTCATTTTGACAGCAAATTTTGATTTAGTTTTAGTCATATTTTAGTTGCCTGAATTGTTTTTAGTTTTAGTCTAGTTTTAGTCTCCTAAAATCTAATGGGATTAGTTAAATTGTAATACATTAAGCATTTAAGCGTCACATAACCGACTGTCACTTGAACTGACATTTTGACATCATTTTGTTTTTGACATTAAAAATACACGAAAGAGCTCAATTCACTTTTTTGTTTGTTTTTTAAAAACATCTATATAGTTTTTATAACTTTGTATTTCTGTTTTAGTTAGTATATCATGTTAAGCTAAAGCTTCAAATAAGCTTGTTTATTTTTAATTTCAGTTAACATTTATTTCATTTCAAGTAATGAAGATTGTTTTAATGGTTTTAGTGAACTATTATAACCCCTAAAACTTTATTGAATATGTGTCAAATACTGGTCTTTCCTCCTGACTATGAATGAAATGGGAATGAAATCAAATACAGTTTATTGTTTAACCAAAAACGAATATATAATGCGTGACTTTTAATTATAAACCAGCTGGAAATACACCGGGACTCTTATTTTGAAATGCGCCGGTAACGCTTTAGAATTAGTTAACATTAATGCATTAACTAACATGAACTAACCATGAGCAGTACATTTGTTACTGTATTTGTTCATCTTTGTTAACGTTAGTTAATATAAATCCAGCTGTTCATGGTTTGTTCATGTTAGTTCACAGTGCATTAACTAATGTTAACAAGATTTTAATAATGCATTAGTAAATGCTGAAATTAACATTAACAAAGATTAATAAACGCTTTATAAGTGCAGTTCATTATCAGTTAATGTTAACTAATGACCATTATTCTAAAGTGTTACCAATGTGCCTCTATTGCAGTTGCAGGAGCTCATTCAAGTTCAGGAGATAAAATATGCGTTGATAAAAGCGTCTAAAACATGTTACTATATAAACATGGCAAAGTAAAAATTGCCATTATTCATCAGCATTAGTTCATAAACAATTGTCTGTCATAAATGTGTGTTATTGATTGATTGAGCCGCTCTGGAGCGCTGGATTGGGGATGTGTGAGCCTGTAGGCCGTGTGTTCTCCAGCTGAACTCAAAGATCTAAGACACAAAAGGCCTGTTTGTCTCAAATATTGTTCCCAAATCTGTCTAAATCTGTGTTAGTGAGCACTTCTCCTTTGCCGAGATAATCCATCCACCTCACATGTGTGGCATATCAAGATGCTGATTAGACAGCAGGATTATTGCACAGGTGTGCCTTAGGCTGGCCACAATAAAAGGCCGCTCGAAAATGTGCAGTTTTACTGTATTTTTTGGGGGGGTTCTGAAAACGTCAGTATCTGGTGTGACCACCATTTGCCTCACGCAGTGCAACACATCTCCGTCGCATAGAGTCGAGCAGGTTGTTGATTGTGGCCTGTTGGATGTTGGTCCACTCCTCTTCAATGGCTGTGTGAAGTTGCTGGATATTGGCAGGGCCAATATCTCTATATATCCAGAGCATCCCAAACATGCTCAATGTCCGGCTGGTATGCTGGCCATGCAAGAACTGGGATGTTTTCAAACGGACTCTTTTGAGGAAACAGTGGATTGCCATTCATTTGTGGCCCAAATTGCACTGGATTTGCTTGAATACACTGCAGGCTCACTCTCACTCGTATCTAAGGTAAATCCTCAACACTATCAGCCCTTACATGTGTTTTATTGAACTAGAGACACACACGCAGGTTACTTTTCTTCCTGAAGAAGTGCACACCCGAGTCTGATTTCATAATCTCACTAAGCCAAATCGCGATTTTGGTTTAATTTCAGTCAACCGTGCAGCCCTAGATAACCTGTATTATCTGTATCGCACGCGTGCTACTGTGGTACATGTATTCATCGCTCAGACCGATTTGTCATATATGTCGCACTGTACAGCCCTGGTTAGAGTAAACTTACAAGAGTAATAAGGCTGTTTTCACAGAGCAATGTTTTGAGGCATAAGATCAACAGCCACAGCCATTTTAACTGGGGTCAGGGTCATATCATGTCCTGAAAGGAGCAAAGATCTTGCATCGGATGAAATGACTCAAGTGAAGGTACACACATATTTTTTTTTTAGTTAAAATGAACGTTAAAATGCAGTCTGTAGTTGTAGTTTTTATATCTGCACGCACACACACAGACACACAGACACACACGCACACCCTCTCTTCTCTCGCTCTCTCTCTGTTTCCAGATGCAGAGGTTAAACTGCTGTCAGAGTGTATGGCGCAGTACTGAGCGTGGCATTAGATCACACTCAGTCACAGAAACATTGTAAAGGCAGTCAGGCATAACAGAGCCACCCGCTGGGCCTAAAGAAGCTGTTCAGACCAGCACTGACAGGCCTGAGATCAGACGCCTGCAGAATATGGCTCATTCACTTACTTACTTATTTAGTTCAAGAACTACTACATCATATTACTATTAAACAATTAATATACGGAAACAGACAGACAGATAGACAAACAAACAAACAAACAGACGAGCTACTGGAGCTCAAACTGCTCAAGAAGTTAATGCTGGTTCTGATAGAAAGCTGTCAGAATACACAGAGCATCTCAGTTTGTTGCGTATGGGGCGGCACAGCCGCTGACCAGTCAGGGTGCCCATGCTGACCCCTGTCCACCGCCCAAAGCACCAACAGTGGCACGAGCATCAGAACTGGACCACGGAGCAATGGAAGAAGGAGGCCTGGTCTGATGATCACGTGTTCTTCTACATCACGTGGATGGCCGGGTGTGTGTGCGTGGCTTACCTGGGGAACACATGGCACCAGGTGCACTATGGGAAGAAGGCGTGGCGGTGGAGGCAGTGATGCTTTGGGCAATGTTCTGCTGGGAAACCTTGGGTCCTTCATCCATGTGGATGTGACTTTGACACGTCCCACCTACCTAAGCATTGCTGAGACCATGTCCAGCCTTTCATGGAGACGGTATTCCCTGTGGCTGTGGCTCTTTCAGCAGATAATGTGCCGCCACAAAGCACAAATGCTTCAGGAATGCTTTGAGGAGCACAACAACGAGTCTGAGGCGTTGACTCGGCCTCCAGATTCCCCAGATCTCAATCCAATCGAGCATCTGTGGGATGTGCTGAACAAACAAGTCCCACCTCGCAACTTACAGGACTTAAAGGATCTGCTGCTAACATCTTGGTGCCAGATACCACAGCACACCTTCAGGGGTCTAGAGGAGTCCATGCCTCGACAGGTCAGCAAAAGGAGACCAACACAATATTAGGAATATTAGGTCATAATGTTATGCCTGATCGGTGTGTACATACATACACTTAGGCTACTATCAATATTTCCAACTGTTAGCATTTAGAACTAAGTCCATTCCGATACAAAAAGCAAAGTTTTGGTGCTCTCTGAGACTGTCAGTGGTGAATTTCATGCCAATAACGTCAAAAGATCGTCATCCTGATGGCCTGTATGAGCTTGAGGAAGAAGTGCGGGGATACAATTAGGATGAGCTGGGTGTCCTTCCAGTCTGACACTGGTTTAATATCTGGAAAAGCACATCTGGAATGATCTGGAAAGGCTGCTCTAGAAAACAATCCTTCCAAAGATCCACAGTTTTAAACTCTAAGCGAACGCCGCATGCATCCTCCTCAGAGAAAACAAACGCAGAATCCATTGTGTTCATCTCGTGTTCTCGAATGAAAAACGAATCAGGAATATTATTTATATGAACACGCACCGCAATGCATAACAAGGTGTCATCCATCCATCCATCCATCCATCCATCCATCCATCCATCCATCCATCCATCCATCCATCCATCCATCCATCCATCCATCCATCCATCCATCCATCCATCCATCCATCCATCCATCCATCCATCCATCCATCCATCCATCCATCCATCCATCCATCCATCCATCCATCCATCCATCCATCCATCCGAGATGGTGGTCCAGTGGGTTAAACCATGGAACTGATATGCAGAAGGTTGCTGGTTCGATCCCAGCGGTCACCACCAGTGTGTCCTTGAGCAAGGCACTTTACTCCATGTTGCTCCAGGGGGATTGTCCCTGTAATAAGGGCACTGTAAGTCGCTTTGGATAAAAGCGTCTGCCAAATGCATAAATAAATATTTCTCCCATGTGCTAATCCTGGCCTCTATCCAGTGACACTGACTAAATCTAATGCAGAAAAACAGATGTGTTTGTTCCTTTAGCAGAACAGAGAGACTACTGTCATCTCAGTGTTTTTACTCAACACAAGCATACGGATACAGGCGCTTCGAGCTTGAGCTGAGTGTGTGTGAAATTCATCACACCATGTTGCCACTGATTATACTCTACTATCTAGTATCTGAATTGTATATGGTTACTTGTCAGCCAGCGTCCGTCTGAAGTCCCCCCCAGTAATTGGAAATGCCAAATTGTCCCCCCAGTAATGATATTTCTTAATGTTGTTCTCCATTACGCACTGCTCTGTTTGTTGTTTGTTGACAGACTGTTTAAAAAGTTAAATTTTTAGGCTGGTCTGCCTGTGGGTTCTACCAGCGCTCGTCAATGTCAAAATGATGGCCAATCAGATCAAAGAAGGCGGGGCTTAATGTTCCCTGAAGACGAGTGTGAATTCCAACGCGACGCTTTTAGTTTTCACAGTGAAAGAGTGCGGGATAAGATATGCGTAGCTAAAAGTGTAATATTTGACAACCGTTTTACAATGGATATGTTTAACGACCCACAGTAACATACAGTGACCCAAACTACACAACTTTTTTAATGTAATTTCGCCATTTTGAATTGAAAATATGCTATCATTTAAATAACGATGTCTTTATTGACATATTAGACACACAAACAAGAGTGAATGTGTGCATATTTTAAATTGTTTAAATGATTACTTCACAAATATATATAGGCTATAATTACTTATTTTAGTAATAACCATTACTTTATTCCTTTAAATTGTTTAATTTCTTTAAATAAAATCATCTCCCCTGTTCAGGACATGGCTACGGCCTTGCCCCGTTTTACAGCTCGTCCAAAACAACCCCCAAATAAAAATAAAAAAGGGCCTGACCAACAGCCGCTGCTGTTTATAGGAGCAATCGTGTAGTGGTGATTTTCACCAACAGATGGCGCTGCAATGGCACTGATACTTTGGTGCTTGGTCGTGCGCGCCACTACTACTTCATGAAGAACGTAACCGAGAGCAGAGCGCCATTATCGTCAAATATCAAAAGAAACCTATCGCTTTCAAGGTAGTAACACACTAACTATTCATGTTAAATTAAAGTACGGTAATACTGTTTTCATGTGCTTTATAACAGAGCCTCAACAGGGGGTGGGATTGTTTTGAACAATTTTAAACATCCCCAAACGCTCTGCAGTCACAATTTCCACAACTATAAAAACTACATTTGCAGAATACACATACTTTCTGCTTATAATAAGTCTAAAATGCAAAATAACAAGCCCAATTATTGATACACTCTAAAAACAAAACGGTTCTATATGGCACCAAAAATGGTTCTTGGCTCGTAATCATAGGGGAACCTTTTTTAGTGCTATATAGCACCAATTTTGGCGCTTCAGTGGTTCTTCAGCGGTGCTTCAGAGGTTCTTTGACTAAGGTGCTATATAGCACTGCTACCATATACAGAAAATGTTAAGATATGGTGCTATATAGCACCAATTTTGGTGCTTCAGTGGTTCTTCAGTGGTTCTTCAGAGGTTCTTCACCGGTTCTTTGACTAAGGTGCTATATAGCACCGCTACCATATACAGAACATGTTAAGATATGGTGCTATATAGCACCAAAAGTGGTTCCTCTATAATTACGACGAAGAACCATTTTTGGTGCCATATAGCACCATTTTTTTTTGAGTGTAGTAAGAGTCATTTGTGGAAACTCAAAATGCTGTGGAAGTATTGTTCATCGTTAATTTCAACATGATATTTTTATCTGTTAACCTTGGTTAATGCACTGAACTAACATGAATGATCAAGGTACAATTGTATTGCTCATATTAATACATGCTGTACAAATGTATGCATATGTATATTGCATAATGCATATAGTTCATGTGAGCTAATACATCCTTGTTGCATAGGGACTTGCATAGTGTTACCTATGAAATGTACATGCATGTTTCTAGATTATAGGTAAAGAAACAAATTTGACCTGCAATCTTTTAATGTTTAAATGAAGAATTTGTCATGTTAGAACTTCTCATTTTAATATTCATATTTTTATGTTTTTAATTTAGCACATTTTCAAAGTTCAGCACTGTTTTAATTATGTTTTTTTTATCCAGTATCCATTTTAAAAACTATCGGCCGATTAATCGGTTATCGGCAAGTGCGGTCCACCTAGTTATCGGTTTTGAGCTGATAATAAAAAAACGAGATACATTTCTAGTTTCAACATTATTTGTTTTGCAGAAAATGTGTGACCATTGAAAATGTGCACCAGTTTACTCATGCATGAGCCATATTGAGATCCCTATATCTCTGGAAATTAATGGGCATTTAAAATGAAGAAACCAAAAGAAAAGTTAGTTAAGAACCAGAATCTAAAAGGATATTAGGATATCTTAAATACTTCTTTAATACTTCTGGAGTTACAGGCATGCAAACTTGAGACAAAAAACACAAGAAGTGCTTTTCTCCCATTTTTGAACGGTCACCGTATAATGAAACGCAGATTGATAAAGTCAACAGATTTCACTAATAGATCTACCAATCTCTGTGGGGAAATAAAATCATGAGGCTGCCGTCTTTCTAAAGTCATTTTTACACCGCTCAAAATTGGCTCCAGATTTCAGGTGAACATTGTAATTTTTTGTGTTTATGAGAACCTTTGATGGTGCGTTCACACCGGACGTGATTCGCTCGAGTGATTTACATGTTAAGTCAATGCAGAGACGCAAAATGGCATTCTGCGGCGAGATTCGCGCGATTGAGGCGGCGCGAATGACGCAAATTGAGCGTTTTGAACGCGCAAATCGCTCAACTTTGGCGGATATTTCGCGCCGTGTTAACCAATCACGCGCTTGCTCTAATAGTGACGCATTTACAAGCGGAGGCAGAAATCCCAACAACAATGGAGGGCAAGATAATCGTGGCCGTATGTGGATACCCGGAGCTGTATGATACATCATCCTATCACTACAGGAACAGGAATAAATAAGGATCTTGCTTGGAAGAAAGTGAGTGAGGAGGTCGGACAGTCAGCTACCCTCTCAACAAAATCTCTGTCAGCCATTTCACAACGAGACTGGAGCAGAAAAAAAGAGCCAGAGCCAGCGGCAAATGTGAAAAGGACTAGCCGAGGAAAGGCGGGTCTCGCCGGGTAAACGAGCGCGGAATGTCACTGATCGCCTGGATCTCACAACTCCGAAAACGCCAGATAAAATGCTCAAATAGGCACTCTTTTTATAAATTAACCACAGATTTGAGATTTAAACAATCATATTATCGCCTGAAAAAGTCTTTAAACTACGTTTTGTCACACATTAATAGTAGTATTTTTTACAAAAAAGACGTAAAGTGACCGAGACAAGCTGGCTCATATAGAAGCCCCTCCCATGACGTGAATTCGCGTCTGTTGTGTAGTTGTCACACGCGAATTTCACGCGCGAAGGAAGCGAGTAAACTCAAAATGTTCAAGCGTCCACCTTCGCGTGTGTGATTGCCACATTATACACCACACACACACATTGCAGATGCTAAAATTACATCAATGTGTGGTACAGTACAGATATTGTTGTTAAATTTATATTGTTATATTCTTGTGTGCCTATAAAGAACCACAATTGTGCCTTGTTGTCCTTTCCAGAATTTGGCAACGCTAACAACAACTATCATCCATCAATCAATCAGACAAACACACATTACTGAGGTAGGTGTAGCAACATAACTAACCATTTTCTAGAAAACAGTCCTGACTAAACATGCTAATGCTACATTTAAATCCAAGCAATTGTGCTTGTGTGTGTGTGTGAAGTGTTTTTGGCCTTAGGAACAAACCAAAGCTGTCACCCTAGCTCACCTGACCAACACCAGATCACATTTCACATGCTGTGTGAGTTGTATTAGTAACTGCTCTTGTGAACGATGCTAACACCTCAGTCAGTGTGTGTGTGTGTGTGTGTGTGTGTGTGTGTAGCCCTGCTGGTGTTTCTCTGTGCCAGGTTTAATCAGAGTCAGGCTCCTCTCAGCTCTTTTGGCTGTATTTTTTAATCGCCGGGTCTGAGTCTGTCATTTCTATTTCAAGCTCAGGCTGATCTTCAGTGTTAGCTCCTCTACAGGGGTCTTATCCCGACCGACACGCCGAACACCCACCAACCCTCCCCTACACACGGACACCCACCAACCCTCCCCTACACACGGACACCCACCAACCCTCCCCTACACACGGACACCCACCAACCCTCCCCTACACACGGACACCCACCAACCCTCCCCGGACACCCACCAACCCTCCCCTACACACGGACACCCACCAACCCTGCCCTACACGGCGAACACCCACCAACCCTCCCCTACACACGGATACCCACCAACCCTCCCCTACACACGGATACCCACCAACCCTCCCCTACACATGAACACCCACCAACCCTGCCCTACACGGCGAACACCCACCAACCCTCCCCTACACACGGACACCCACCAACCCTCCCCTACACACGGACACCCACCAACCCTCCCCTACACACGGACACCCACCAACCCTCCCCTACACACGGACACCCACCAACCCTCCCCTACACACGGACACCCACCAACCCTCCCCTACACACGGACACCCACCAACCCTCCCCTACACACGGACACCCACCAACCCTCCCCTACACACGGACACCCACCAACCCTCCCCTACACACGGACACCCACCAACCCTCCCCTACACACGGACACCCACCAACCCTCCCCTACACGCCGAACACCCACCAACCCTCCCCTACACACGGACACCCACCAACCCTCCCCTACACGCGGACACCCACCAACCCTCCCCTACACGCGGACACCCACCAACCCTCCCCTACACGCGGACACCCACCAACCCTGCCCTACACGCGGACACCCAGCAACCCTCCCCTACACGCGGACACCCAGCAACCCTCCCCTACACGCGGACACCCAGCAACCCTCCCCTACACGCGGACACCCAGCAACCCTCCCCTACACGCGGACACCCAGCAACCCTCCCCTACACGCGGACACCCACCAACCCTCCCCTACACGCGGACACCCACCAACCCTCCCCTACACGCGGACACCCACCAACCCTCCCCTACACGCGGACACCCAGCAACCCTCCCCTACACGCGGACACCCACCAACCCTCCCCTACACGCGGACACCCACCAACCCTCCCCTACACGCGGACACCCACCAACCCTCCCCTACACGCGGACACCCAGCAACCCTCCCCTACACGCGGACACCCACCAACCCTCCCCTACACGCGGACACCCACCAACCCTCCCCTACACGCGGACACCCACCAACCCTCCCCTACACGCGGACACCCACCAACCCTCCCCTACACACAGACACCCACCAACCCTCCCCTACACACGGACACCCACCAACCCTTCCCTACACACGGACACCCACCAACCCTCCCCTACACACGGACACGCTGCAGAAACTCACCCTCAGACCAGTTCATTTAAATCAAAGCTGTTACAGAAAGACGCAGAAGAGCTGGAATGGTGTTTTAAATGAGATATTTCTCTGTTTTGACTGCGCGCCTCAGGACATATTTAGAGAGGGGCTGGTTTGAGACGTCTCATTTAGAGGAAGACGAGGAGACGATGCTAAAATATGAGCTGTATGGAGCGCCCTGGTGTCCGAATGTCCTCGGTTAAAATCCCAATTTCTCACCATTTACAAATAGTTGGAAACATTTGGGATATTATAAATACTCAACTGAACAAAATATATAACACTGGCCTAGTGGTTTTTGGATATTTTACTTGGAAAATCTTACATATTGCACCTTTAACAACCTTTTTTCACCAAGAAATGTGATGTTTGTATACTTGCATGGCAGATGCTATTTGCACACAGGTGTATATAACGTTCTCAATATTTTAAAATATTAAAATTTGCTGATTAATTTGAGAAAACAAAAAGATTTTGATGGAGGGACAATGTCCAGGGAAGAAATGGGGAAAAAAAGAGAAAATAATTGAATAATTTACAATATTCAAAAATATTCATCAAACATTATTATATTATTATAATAAATATTACAGTGATTTTTATGTATATAAATATACTTAAATAACACACACACATACATTCCTATACAGTACATACACAGATCAGGCATAACATTATGACCACTGACAGATGAAGTGAATAACACTGA